>JAQIUQ010004211.1:5000-7500 GCA_030378365.1 Hybognathus amarus
TATGTCTAGGAGTATCACAATATTATATGGTCTTGTGAGTTCAGTATCGTTGATATGTATCGAATCATGACACGAGTGTATCGTTACACACAGTTTTTCTTCATTGGTAAGTCTAACATTCAGTAACAGAGTCGCATGATTTGATCTATTATAAAAAGAGATTCCCGGCTGTTTTTGGTCAGGTGTTCTTTTTGCTCTACTTTATGATCATATAGAGGACGGCTGATATAAATCAGATGCTGTGTGTGTGTTGTACCCTCTGCTGGGCTGGTTAGTGGTGTGTGTGAGTGTGTGTGTGTGTGTGTGTGTTGTACCCTCTGCTGGGCTGGTTGGTGTTGTACTGGTAAAGCCCCTGGTGCGGCTGCATATCCACTGGCATGGAGACGGAGACACACGCGTACACACACAGACCTCTGCAGAAACACACACACATCACAGCATTCAGTTCTGGCAACAATATAGTTTCTACAGTACAAAAACCATTACGCCTGTGGAATGTGTGTGTGTGTAGGTGTATATCTGGTAACATGTACTAATGAGTTTCAGACACTAAATGGAGATCATAGAAGCCACAGCTGCCAGCCCAATGAAGCCATGAGAGAGGTCTCCACACACACACACACACACACTGCAGCACATATGGACACACACCTGTCAAAACTCGCAGGCAGAATCACAGACATGACGAGGGACAAAAGCGACGTGTCATCGTGTGTAACAGTCAGTCAGAGACCAACACGTATTATTCCCTTCAATTTCTCCTTATTTTATTTTATGACTTCAATTTATACATGTTTAGAGTGGGATTTTGGACCAATGGGATTGTAGTGTGGCGGGGCTTACACAGAAATACAGACTATATAAATATATAGTATATAAAATAAAGATTGAGTTACCATATCTCAAATTTGGGGTCAGACAGATTTTATTTGAAAGAAATTAATAATTGATCAGTAACAGTAAATATATTTCAAATCAAATGCTGTTCTTTAAACTTTCTGTTCATCAAAAAACCTGAAAAATAAAATGTATCACAGTCTCCTCAAAAATATTAAAAGTGTTTTCAACACTGATAATAATCATAAATGTGTCTTGATCATCAGATCCTCATATCAGAGTGATTTGTGAAGGATCATGTGACACTGAAGACTGGAGTAATGATGCAGAAAATCACAGGAATAAATTACACTTTACTATATATTCACATAGACAACTGATGACTTACATTAGAATAATATTACACAATTTTTGTCTTGGTGAGCATGAGACTCTACAAAAATCTTAGATCATTAAAAATGGTAAAATATAGACATATTTTTTAATTTTACAACCAATATTATATATACAGGTGAAACTCAAATAATTTTTTTTTTAATATGGTGCAAACGTTCATGTATTTTCGGTAATTCAACTTAAAAAGTGAAACTAATATATTTAAGTATATAACTATAAACATGTGCATGATTATATCTTTCATAGGATCGACATTTCTGTGTTTAAAGTCCCTTTTTTATTGATTTCATTTAATACTATAATTTTCAGAGATTTTGAATTTGGGGTTTTCATAAGCTGTAATCATCACAATTATAACTGCACGTTATTCCCTGTATATATAAGCTCACCTAAAGGATTATTCTGAACACCTGTTCAATTTCTCATTAATGCAATTATCTAATCAACCAATCACATGGCAGTTGCTTCAGTGCATTTAGGGGTGTGGTCCTGATCAAGACGATCTCCTGAACTCCAAACTGAACGTCAGAATGGGAAAGAAAGGAGATTTAAGCAGTTTTGAGCGTGGCATGGTTGTTGGTGTCTGAGTATTTCACAATCTGCTCAGTTACTGGGATTTTCACACACAACCATTTCTAGGGTTTACAAAGAATGGTGTGAAAAGGGAAAATCATCCAGTATGCGTCAGTCCTGTGGGCGAAAATGCCTTGTTGATGCGAGAGGTCAGAGGTGAATGGGCCGACTGATTCAAGCTGATAGAAGAGCAACTTTGACTGAAATAACCACTCGTTACAACCGAGGTATGCAGCAAAGCATTTGTGAAGAAGACACAACACACACAACCTTGAGGCGGATGGGCTACAACAGCAGAAGACCCCACCGGGTACCACTCATCTCCACTACAAATAGGAAAAAGAGGCGACAATTTGCAAAATTGGACAGTTGAAGACTGGAGAAATGTTGCCTGGTCTGATGAGTCTCGATTTCTGTTGAGACGTTCAGATGGTAGAGTCAGAATTTGGCGTAAACAGAATGAGAACATGGATCCATCATGCCTTGTTACCACTGTGCAGGCTGGTGGTGGTGGTGTAATGGTGTGTTTTTCTTGGCACACTTTAGGCCCCTTAGTGCCAATTGGGCATCGTTTAAATGCCACGGCCTACCTGAGCATTGTTTCTGACCATGTCCATCCCTAACCCTAACCCTAACCCTAACCCTAACTCCTCGTCTCAGCATCTCTCCTCCCTATTTTTAATAATTATACAAA
>JAQIUQ010004211.1:10000-12085 GCA_030378365.1 Hybognathus amarus
AAAGCTTTGTTTCTGAAATGGAAGACGACGCGAGTGACGTCACAGATGAAGATCTGCAGATGAGCGCTCGGCTCGTTGTGTGGTCCCGCTGGGTCAGAACTAATGCACTGCGCTGGGACAGAGTCAAACTGGGTGTTTAGATGCAGTGTAAATCATTTGAAAGAGTGTGTGTGTGTGTGTGAGATTGGACTGAACACTGGGCCAGAGCCCAGCAGAACATCACGATCTCTCATCTTAACAAACACTGACTCACATCGAGATGAATCTGACATCTTTTATGACATTGAACTTCTGAAAGTAATTCAGCCTGAACCATGTGACGTACAGACTCTCAGAATTCGTTTCTGTAGCTTCATAGTTTGAACATCCTCATAATATTTGCATACTCAGCTCCAATTGGTCCTTTCTCACACATTTACATACTGCATTCTGATTGGTCTGTATTACTAGCTTCTATATGACCATCTATTGCTGGAAGGAAATGTGAATATCATTGATTTTTCTTATTTCTAACATGCAGCAAAACGTGACACTCGACAAACCTCACCAGTTCAGATATTTCATGTGTTCTAGCTCAAGCACACCTGGTGCAGCTCATGAAGCCCTTGATTAGCGAGTCTACACCTGTTCTGCAGATCTGTGCTGATGTGAGGGGGGTTAAATCATTCTGAGAGCGTGGAAGTCATTAAATGTCACATTTTCAGTTGAATTAAGGAAACCACTTAAAACGTTTGATCTATTTCAATTACTTTTGTTTGATTTGTTCATTGCAAACAGCTGAAAGTCTGCCAAACCTGATCTGCAATGGGTGTTGAATAATTACTGTATTATATAATTCAATATAGCATTGAATTTAAAATATATATATATATTTTTAGGATAAAAAAGTTTTCAGATTCTCTGTAGCAGTTTAATTAATGATGCTGATCAAACCCCAACCTAAACATTAATAGAGAATATAAATCATTTAAAATATCATCATTAGAAAATAAATTTGGACAGTTTTGGTGCAAAAAAAAACAAACAAATGTACTTCAATAATAATTATAAACAAACAACAATAATATATATTTTTAATAAAAATAAAAATATGACCCATATTAATTTGTTTAATTTCTACATCTTCATGATATATCTGTTGCTGACGTGAGGTTGCAATTAGTGTAAAGGTTAAAAGTTTCTACTAGTGTATGAACACATAATACTGCAATTATAAAATCACATCCAGGCCTGTTCACACAACTGATGTGATTAAACCACGGGAAATTATGAGATTCTTTGCACAGAAACTATCCATGCAGAGTGTATTGAGTGATCTCTCATCAACAGGGAAGATTCATTTATTCGCCACACTTCACCTCCTTCTTTCAGGCTGTGAAAAAGCTTTTGTTTCCTCTATACGATCCCAGTCGCTCTAAACCGAGCCACTCACTGAGAGAGCCACAACAACAGCTCCGTCATCAAGGGCCATTTACATAACTAAACACTAACAAATGAGCACATGAGAGAGAGAGAGAGAGAGAGAGAGAGAGAGAGAGAGAGAGAGAGAGAGAGAGAGAGAGAGAGAGAGAGAGAGAGAGAGAGAGAGAGAGAGAGAGAGAGAGAGAGAGAGAGAGAGAGAGAGAGAGAGAGAGAGAGAGAGAGACAGAGAGAGAGAGAGAGAGAGAGAGAGAGAGAGAGAGAGAGAGAGAGAGAGAGAGCAGAGAGAGAGAGAGAGAGAGAGAGAGAGAGAGAGAGAGAGAGAGAGAGACAGAGAGAGAGAGAGAGAGAGAGAGAGAGAGAGAGAGAGAGAGAGAGAGAGAGAGAGAGAGAGAGAGAGAGAGAGAGAGAGAGAGAGAGAGAGAGAGAGAGAGAGAGAGAGACAGAGAAAGAGAGAGAGAGAGAGAGAGAGAGAGAGAGAGAGAGAGAGAGAGAGAGAAGAAGCGAGAGAGAGAGAGAGAGAGAGAGAGAGAGAGAGAGAGAAGAGAGAGAGAGAGAGAGAGAGAGAGGTAGAGAGAGAGAGAGAGAGAGAGCAGCAGAGAGAGAGAGAGAGAGAGAGAGAGAGACAGAGAGAAAGAGAGAGAGAGAGAGAGATAAAGAGAGAGA
>JAQIUQ010004213.1:5000-157837 GCA_030378365.1 Hybognathus amarus
CACCCTAGCAACCGCCTAGCAACACCATAGCAACCACCCAGAACACCATAGCAACCGCCTAGCAACACCATAGCAACCACCCAGAACCCCCTAGCAACTGCCTAGCAACACCATAGCAACCACCCAGAACACCTTAGCAACCGCCTAGCAACACCTTAGCAACCACCGGAACACCCTAGCAACCGCCTAGCAACACCATAGCAACCACCCAGAACACCCTAGCAACCGCCTAGCAACACCATAGCAACCACCCAGAACACCATAGCAACCACCTCTTTACATTTTTTTGTGGATCATAATCTATTTATTTGGAATAAAGCAACAATTCTACCCCCATATACCTATGGCTCGACGGCAAGAAAAAATAAACCAAACTTTTTAATCTTTCTTTTCCTCAATAAAGGTAGTGTGTTTCAATTACTTTATTTTATTAAAATTTTTGATAATTATGCAGCAATAGTATATATAGGCTACTATATATATATATATAGTACCGGTCAAAATTTGGAGACATTACTTTTTATGTTTTTTTAAAGAAGTATCTTAAAATAATGGTTTTCAATTTTTTTTAACCCTCTGATGGTCTTCAAAAAAAAAAAAAAAAGTCACACATGGTCGTGGTCTTCGGGGTCTATTGGACCCCAGACAATAAGATTTAATTTTATAACAGAACAATATATATTTTTAACAAATATAATTTTACTCTGTTTATTAATGTTTTTACTCAACATTTGTGCAGTTTTTGGAGGATTTAAATAAATATAAATAAATTTCTATAAATAAATAAATGTTTATTTAAATAGAATTTTTACAAAAAAAAAAAAAACAGCATTTTATTTTAAATAAACTTTATAAAAGACCCAGATTTCCAACTTTCATTCCTGGGGATACCATGGATCATTTTACGTTAAAATTTGTAATAAGTCACTTTAACCACTAGATGGCTATAGAGCTCCACTAGGCCTATGTACTATTTGAATTACTGAAAGATATAGTTTCTAAAGTTGGATTCTGTTGGATTCATATCTAAATATTATAAAATCACAATTATAACAAAAATAAAATACTTTTTGTCAAAGTTTAGCATTTGTTTTTGTACTGAAAAAACAATAGTTTTTCAATAATGTTACATTATGATTAGAATCAAACCTGAACAACATGTTACAGAGAAATGTTGGAGTCCTAAAATCTGATCATTTATTTCAACTGAACAGTAATAACAAATTAGCAAATAAAGCAGTAAAAATAAATTATTTGTAAACAAAAAAACACAAAAAACAATAGTTGGTCTCATCTCTTTTATCGCCTTAATGTATTCCTATGTGTGTGTTTGTGTGTGTGCACATTTTCAATGTGTCTTAGTGTTACCAATTTATTTTTGCGGTGGTTCTGCATTTTAGATTATTTTATTTTACAAATGATAAGAGAACATTTTTTATAGTCTGTATGTATTCCTGTATATTGTATTCCTCTATATGTGTGTGTTTGTGTGTGCACGTGTGTGAGCATGATAATTTTGGCACTTATTTCTGTCATTCCTGTCTGTGTTCTGCGTTATTTCAGATTTACTTTCTTTTATTTTGATGATGAATTTAGTCTATTTTGAGTCCAATGATAAATAAATATTTATCTATATATTCATAGATATTTAAAAGATATCATAAATCCTCCAAAAACTGCACAAATGTTGAGTAAAAACATTAATAAACAGTAAAGTAATATTTGTAAAAAAACAAAAAAAAAAAAAAACTATTGTTCTGTTACAAAATTAAATGTTATTTTTGGGTCCAATGGACCCCGAACACCACGAGTGTGACTATTTTTGTCACGCCTACATAAAAACAGATAACATTCCATTTAAAAAAAATTTTGTAGATCTAGAAAGTGTTGAGAGCTGTAGGAAGTTTCACACCATTTGGAAAAAGAGAACATTTAATTCAAGCAAAAGTAATTTGGGGTCCAGTGGACCCTGAAGACCATCAAGTGATTTTTGCCTTTATTGTGTTAGGATAGTATAGAGTGGACAGGAAGGATTCATTGATAAATAAAAAGTTAAAAAAGCATTTAGTTAAAATAGAAATTATTTTTATCTTGCTGAATAAAAAGTATGCATATTTTTTAACAAAAAAAAAAAAAAGAAAGAAAGAAAAAAATGAAAAGAAAGTAAAATTACTGACCCCAAACTTTTGAATGATATGGTACAAGCAATTTATATTTTAAATATATGCTGTTTTTTAACATTTTATTCACCAATCAAAGATTATACATATTAAAATAGAAAACCATTATTTTAAATTGTAGTGACTGTTTAAACTGTTTTTTTTTTGTTTTGTTTTTTATCAAATTTGATCAAATAAATGCAGGCTTGATGATCATTTTTATTCAAAAACATTAAAAACAGTTATGGCTGGCCTTTGTGTGTGTGTGGCTTTTTGAAATTAGAGCCTTTTTGAAGTTAGAGCCCCTTCCCTGAGGAACTCTCTGCACGTTGCAGCCAAACGCTTCTAACGTTTTCTTGCATGTCTGTCATGATTTTTTTTGGTTGCATTTACACTATTTTAACCAGCAGGCGTTACCAGCATGTGATATTCCTTCGAAAGTGAATCATTTTGCGCAGAGGGCGAACTGACCCCACCATAATTGGGGGGTACTGCTCCTTCACTTCTTCTAGGACCATGTGTAATTATAAAATGTATTATATATATATATATATATATATATATATATATATATTGCTACACTATGCAGCCTGTAGACAAAATTATATGGACCAATGTCAGGGTTTTTCGTGGGTCAAAATGAGGCAGAGTAGGCAAAATCGTAACACTAGTGGGGTTCGGGGGAATGCCCCCGGGAGAAAATTTTGTACATTTGAAAGATATATTCATTAATCTGGTGCACTTTGAGTCACTCAAATCTGTTGTTAAAAAAAATAATAATTAAATAAATAAAAAGTTAAATAAATAATAATCCACCCGCCAACCACATATTCTTTGATTTAGATATCTGCATCTGATCATCACATTACAATTATTCAATTAAGCATGATAATGTGGCAACATATCACACTGAAGTAGGCTGAAATTAACAATTATTTATATTAAAAGTTCTTCTTTTGGTAAAATTACATTTCCTTTATATAGCCTAAACAGAGGCTTTACTCCCTTTAAACTTAAATTGTCAATGTTTCATTTTTGAAAACACTCTTATCTGAATATTTTTTTTACCTTTATAAAGGGCACTTTCCCCTAGCCTATGCTCTAAATTTCATTTCAAATTCTTACATTTTATTAATAGGCTACACTCAATAAAAATAATAAGACAGCCTAGCCTATAGGCTGTTACCAATCAAATTAAATAATTTACACTGAAAGATTATGACTGTATTAAATGAGATTATGAGATTGTTTTAAATATTTTTTGAATATACAAATAAGGAATGAAAAGAGTGATACTTTGAAACTAGAGTGCTAGTAGGAGGCGGTAGGCGGCCGTCTTAATGAGCGAGTCATTGAGTCATTCATTTAAACGATTCGTTCAAACGGCTGATTTATTCAGAATGAGGCGGTTTAATAAATGCTAATTGAATCTAAATGCTGCGTCCGAAATCTCCACTCAAAGCACTACTCCCTACCCCCTATGTTGGGGTAGAGAGCAGAGCACTATATAGTGAGCTCACCAGCACAATAGAAGCCACTTTCGGACACTACTCGATCTCTCTGCGCCGTTGATTACATCATCTGTCAGCTGGTGCCGAGCCAGCTCTGGGCTAAATACATTTTTTAAAATAAATACATTACATTATATTGAGCTTATTTCTCCAAAATTTTAAAACTAAAAGTGATTTCTGACCGTTTTTGTTATAATGCGCTACTCCACACGTGATTATAACTTATTTTTACGATCAGCGCAATGCATGATGGTATGTGGGCTTAGTGTTAGGGGAATGCAGAGACAACAGGAACCCGAGAGCAGATCAATTTGAGAAGGATTTATTGTCCAAAACGTTGAATGAAAACAAAACAAAACATAAAATAAAAGGTAGCCGAGGTACCAAGCAGGAGGGCGAGACAAAGGCAAAATCCAGTAAACAGGTTCTTGGTGGAGAGCCGCACCTTTTGTCCACAAACGTACCTGGGTGCCTCAGCCCGACGGCGGTCCGCCAATCTCTTGGTGCGGTCCCTAGTTCTTAGAAGTGCTTCCCTGGCCCTCCTCCAGGTTCGCCGGCATCGATTGATAAATGCCTGAACTGAGGGAACCGCAGCTTCGGGACCCTGTGAAGGAAACAGAGGAGGTTGATACCCAAGACAGCAAGAAAATGGGGATAACCCAGTAGACGACACCGGCAAGGTATTGTGAGCATACTCAACCCACGTAAGCTGCTGGCACCAGGAAGAAGGGTTATGAGAGGCCAGACATCGGAGAGCCCTCCCGAGGTCCTGGTTCGCCCGCTCGGTCTGGCCGTTGGTCTGTGGATGGAATCCTGACGACAAACTAGCAGTAGCGCCAATCTGTCGACAGAACTCCCTCCAAAAGTGGGAGACAAACTGGGGCCCCCGGTCGGAGACCACGTCCTCCGGAAGACCATGGATTCGAAAGACGTGGTCGACAACCTTCTGGGCGGTCTCCTTGGCTGAGGGGAGTTTGGGAAGGGGAATGAAGTGGACCGCCTTGGAAAAGCGATCCACTACAGTAAGGACAACCGTATTGCCACTGGACTCTGGTAACCCTGACACAAAGTCCAGTGCAATGTGGGACCAGGGACGGGAGGGAACGGGGAGGGGTTGGAGCAAACCAGCGGGTACAGAATTAGGGGATTTGTTTTGAGCACAGACCGAGCACGCGACTACAAAACCACGGACATCCCTCCCCATGCCCGGCCACCAGAAACGCTGGCGGATGAAAGCCAACGTTCTCCTCACTCCCGGGTGGCAGACCAGCCTGGACGAGTGGCCCCACTCCAGAACCCCCGGTTGAACCGACTCCGGAACAAACAGCAGACCCGCCGGGACTCTCTCTGGTACCTCTGCCCCTGACTGGGCCTGCCTGACCTGTCTCTCGATGTCCCAGAAGACGGACCCCACCACACGACCTGGAGGAAGGATGGTGTCTGGTGGGACTGCGTCCTCCGGGACAGGAAACTGGCGAGAGAGAGCGTCAGGCTTGACGTTTTGGAACCCGGCCGGTAAGACAGGGTGAAATTAAAACGACCAAAGAAAAGTGCCCAGCGAGCCTGCCTGGAATTCAACCGTTTGGCGGTTTGGATATACTCCAAGTTCCGATGATCAGTCCAAACCAGAAAAGGCTTCGCCGCACCCTCCAACCAGTGGCGCCACTCCCCCAAAGCCAGCCGCACTGCCAACAGCTCACGATTGCCGATGTCGTAGTTCCGTTCTGTGGGAGACAATCGGTGAGAGAAATATGCACACGGGTGCAATTTGTTGTCAAGGGACGATCGCTGGGAAAGAACCGCTCCGACACCTGTCTCTGATGCATCAACCTCCACAATAAACTGCCGGGTAGGGTCTGGAGTAATTAATATAGGTGCAGATGAAAACCTCTTCTTGAGTTCCTCAAAGGCCGCCTGGGCGGACGAGGACCAGCAAAACGGTGTCCTTGTGGAGGTTAATGCAGTCAGAGGGGCCGCCACCTGGCCAAAATTACGGATAAACCGCCTGTAGAAATTAGCAAACCCGATAAAACTCTGTAGTGATCTTCGGTTGCCAGGTGTAGGCCAGTCGGAGACGGCTCTTACCTTAGCAGGATCCACGCGAATACCCTCCACCGAGATGATGTGTCCCAAGAACGGAACCGACTGGTTGTGGAAGGAACACTTCTCCGCCTTAGCAAACAGTTGGTTCTCCAGCAGGCGCTGCAGCACCCGTCTGACGTGCTGAATGTGTACCTGGAGTGAACGAGAAAAGATCAAGATGTCATCCAGATACACAAAGACAAACTTGTTGATCATGTCTCTCAGCACGTCGTTGACAAGCGCCTGGAAGACGGCAGGAGCATTCGTCAGACCGAAGGGGAGAACTCGGTACTCGAAGTGCCCCGTGGGGGTGTTAAAGGCCGTCTTCCATTCGTCCCCCTCCCTGATTCGAACCAAATGGTATGCGTTGCGGAGGTCCAGCTTTGTGAAGTACCTTGCCCCCTGCAGGATCTCGAAGGCTGATGACATCAACGGCAGTGGGTACCTGTTTTTAATGGTGATGTCGTTCAGCCCCCGATAATCAATGCAGGGGCGCAAGGAACCATCCTTCTTCTTCACGAAGAAGAACCCCGCTCCCGCCGGAGAGGAAGAAGGACGAATAATATCGGCTGCCAGAGACTCTGAAAGATATTTCTCCATGGCCGCCCGTTCGGGGGCGGACAAGGAGAACAACCGCCCCTTAGGCGGAGAAGTGCCAGGAAGAAGGTTGATGGCGCAATCATAGGGGCGGTGCGGAGGGAGAGATGCGGCCCGGGAGTGACTGAAGACCGCCCTCAGATCATGGTAGACCTCAGGAACTCTGGAAAGATCGACCGGCTTCTCCTGTAACACAGGAACAGAGGAGACAGGAGACAAGGCAGACACAAGACAATGGGCATGGCAATGCGGACTCCATGATAAAATCGTGCTCTCAGACCAGTTTATGTGAGGATTGTGAGTGGTTAACCAGGGGTGACCTAGGATCACAGGAGTGAAACCTGGGGGAAACCGAGCTCTCCTTCGAAGATCCGGCGGTTGTCCAAGCGGATGGCCAGGTCAACAAGTTCATCCAGGTGTACAGGAAGTTCGTGAGCATATACCTCTTCCTTTATGTCGTCCTCCAGCGCCTCCGTAAACCTGGCCACCAGCGCTACTTCATTCCACATACTTGAAGCTGCAAGAGTGCGGAACTCGATGGCAAAATCTGCTACTGAGCGTCTCCCCTGACGCAGAGCTGCCAACAGCCGTGATGCCTCCTTACCAAGCGCTGAGCGGTCGAATATCTTCACAAATTCTGCCTTGAAGCTGAGAAAATCCTCGCAGCATGCTGCCTCTGCAGCCCAGACAGAAGTGGCCCATTCCCGGGCCCGGCCAGCGAGAAGGGAGATGACAAACGCCACTCTGGCAGTGTCTGAGGCATAAGTGAGGGGTTGCAGGGAAAAAATCACTTCACACTGAATCATGAATGGACGACACATTGTAGGCTCACCGGAATAAATTGGAAGGATTGTTGATGCGTGGTTCTTGAGATGACAAGAGGGCGTTCGGTGACCGGTGATACACGGTTTCGATCAATCTGCATCCGGCGAATAGTCTCCGTAAGTTCAGTGACCTGGTTGACTAGCGAGTCCATGGTTTGATGAGCGGCCACCAGCTCTCCTTGATGCTGTCCCAGTAGCGCACCCTGGGCCTCCACAGCTGAGCGTAGCTGAGATTGGTCTGCTGGGTCCATCCTGGTCAGTGTGTACTGTAAGGGGAATGCAAAGACAACAGGAACCCAAGAGCAGATCAATTTGAGAAGGATTTATTGTCCAAAACATTGAATGAAAACAAAACAAAACATAAAATAAAAGGTAGCCGAGCTACCAAGCAGGAGGGCGAGACAAAGGCAAAATCCAGTAAACAGGCTGGGGTCAAAACCAGTAGCGGGCCAACAGTACCAAGGTAGAAGCCAATGCAATAGTCCAGGACGAGAGCAGGGGGTCAAAAACCAGGTGAGCAAGCTGAGTTGAGAAGGGAACAGGAAAGGCAAGGCTTCTAAGGTCTTTCAGACAAGGGGACAGTAGTGAAGCGGACGGAAACCAAGACACACTGACAGAGAACCAAAGAAAGAAAGAAGGATAAGTAGTGGAGGAAATCAGTGTAGAAAATGGGAAACAGGTGTGTAAGCAATGAGAGTGAGAGCACTAATTAGGATAGGATTCAGGTGAGGTGAACTGACAATCAAGACACAAACACAGCAGAAAGGCTGAAGATCAAACCAGAGTCCTGACACTTAGGTTAGTGACCATCGGTTGTACACTACTTTCAAAATGCATTCTGGGATACATTGAGTGGACTATATAGGGTATAATAATCATCACTATACATTCGGACAGCACTACAAAATGGCAAGCTCACTATATAGACCACTATATAGTGAGTAATGGATTTTGGACGCAGCATTTGACTCAGCGATTAGTTCAAAACGCTGAATCATTCAGTAATGAATCAGTGGGTGAGTGTTGCTCTGAGATGCGCTGTGGTTCTGTTGTTTGGAACTATTTTTGCTGGCTGAACCCGAACAAAAACAGTCTTTGCGTCTAAAAATGTAAGCAACTTAATTTTAACTATTTGTTTAGAACTGTTATGAAATCAATATCTCGGTTTAGAATCAGAGAATGGCTTTGAGGAAAACAGAACTCTGGTCAGGTGCAGCCTATATTATTTCTTAACTATACATTTATATGTTATAAATAACTGCGCGAGCTTCGGTCTAGCAAGAGCACCACAACAACTCCTCACTTGGCTAGTAACGTTCTCTGCCCTGATTGCTGCCTCGCCGCTAGGAAATAAATTAATTACTGTTATAAATATAAAACTAAAAACCCATAATTTTCACAATCATTTTTAATGTTAAAATATATTTGACGGGCCCAAGGACCCCCAAAATACAAAAAGAAATCCCCCTCATTTTCAACCCTGGTTCTCTGTCTCCGTTGCTTTTAGCCACGGTGGTTAAAATGGTAGGGTCCACAATAGGGGTGTCTGAAATCGCTTTACATTAAAATGTTCCTACAGTGAAAATAGGAGTTGACTTGTATTGTAACTGTAATTATATTTTCACAATATCAGAAAAATTATCTGACCCCCCAAAACTGATATTTCTGTCCCTTTGGGGGGTACTTGAGTCTTCATTGGGGTAGTACCCCCCAGTCCCCCAGTACCCCCCTGTAATTCAATATGATTTTGCGCCAATTCAAAGCTTTGAAAAGCTTCGTTTCTCCCATCATGTAGAGGTCGCTACTACAAATCCATAGACTGTAATCACATACGCATTGATCAAGCAAGCATCACAACAGAACACACGAGCTACTGGAGAACAACATTTCGAATGAAATAATGACAGCTGGCATTGATTTTTTATCAGCCTGTTATTTGCGATAATGATGATGAAGATGCGCTGCTGAAGCTGTGTAAAGCGTAAGATAAACAATATCACACATTTTATTAATAAGTGATGCTAAGCGGTTAGCACGCTGGCTACATTTCTTGTTTTTGGCTGTCGTCATATAAACCGTATTATATATTTATTATTTTTTCTAACATTTATTCTTCTTCAATTTGATTAATTTACTGATGACAAGCTGAACAGTATTTTTTCAGTTGTGTCTGGTAATTAAATGATGATGATGCAGCAGATCGAATGCTGATATTTATTGACTGCATGAAATTACAGTTTTAGTAGAAATATATTATTTATTTTTATCTAAATCAAAAGATTTAGAGAATGTCGCCTGCTGTCATTCAGATCTCATCCTGCTGTCATTGCATAAAACATGAATCACATAAACTTAAACTGAGAGCTAAAAGTCATCATGTATTGGGAGTGAAAAACTTTCCTTTTGTAATAATCTTGTATGTCTTACATATTTTCTGTGTACCTGGATACACGTGAATGTACACTTCTTCAAATACTTTTAAATGAAAAGTAAAAAATAAAAAAAAATAAAAAGCTAAACATAAAGCGAGAAAGTAAGGCAATAACTTATCAATATAGGCATACTATTCATACATTGTTTTGTTTGGACCAGTCTCAAGAATATTTGGAAGAATGAATTTGTTGATTTTTAGCTGTTTCAGCCTGGTTGATAGTTAAAGTATTGTTCCATTTTTACTGTGCTTACAAGTTATGGGATATGTTAACCGAAAGTCCTGTACACGTTATTGGTATTTAAATAAGTTTTTTGTGTGTTTTTTTGCGAGTTTTGTGTGTGTGTGTGTGTGTTTTTTTTACATTGATGTTAAAATTACATTGTCAGATTTGTGACATTACTTTTTATGTAATTCTAAAACAGTGTTGTTCACTTTCAGAAGTTGTAGTGATGCTCTCTTTTCCCATAAAGAATGTGAAAAATGTATATTGGTTATATCATTTTCAGGTTTTAAATATATTTAAAGGTATTTTACACACTTAAAGCATTATTGTATCGCACATTGCATTGTTTACAAGTAAAAAAAATCTCTTCAATATCGTGCAGCCCTAATATAATATAATATATAGTATAATATATATATATATATATATATATATATATATATATATATATATATATATATATATATATATATATATGTGTGTGTGTGTGTGTGTGTCATCAATCACCTATCCCATTGCACTGTCAGAGTGCACTGTCAGAGTGATTGGGAATGTTCAAACGTAATTTATACACATGATATCAGAGTTTAAAAAAATCTATTTTAGTGCACCTTCTCTCTTGATTTTAGTGCACACCCTCGGTATCTTAAGCCCAAGCCTACATATATGTATTTCTCAAAGAGCAGAAAGTTTGTTCTTTACTAGAATCTAAAAAGAGAGTAAGATGTGACATCAAATGACTACAGAATTTTTTTTTTTTGTGAGCTATCCCTTTAGGTAAATATTGTGACACTGATTATGTGTCTGTCTTCTTCAGATGTAACCAGTGTCATGGAATATAATGAAAGGCTTGCGCGCTTCGTCAGGGTCTTGTCAACCCATTTGACAGGGGAGAGAACGACAGCAGCACTGAGGGGAAGAATCTTCCTAAACATGGTATGTAAACTTTTACATTGAATATGCACTCCTCCTCTTCTGAAGGTATGACATTTCTTGTGTTGTCAATGGTATCATGTGAGTCACACAATGTACGCCCTTGTAGCCTACTACAGCAAAACACAGTAGCCCTCATTTATCATTCTTGCGTAGAAACGACCGTATATGTTGGCGTGAAGATTATGCTTACACTCCTCTCTCCGCCTGATTTATGAAGCTGTGCGTACCTTTGAAATCCATGTGTACGCAATGCCTTCCCTTGATAAATCACGCGGCCGAAAACGATCGTCATTAGAATAACACGCCACTAAATATTCAAGTCTTTGCTCCCCCACGCCCTCATTTTACGCCATGGACACACGGAAGACGGCAAAGAAGAGAAACTTCTCCAACGTGGAGCCGAAATTAATCACAATGCATTATTTTACAGCACGTCTTTTGAATGAGCATTCAATTTCGAATCACGTCACATGTATAATAGTGATGATGATGATGTGATGTGAAGTACCATTCATTCACATTAATAATTGCATGACAATTTGTAAAAAGTTATTCAGAAGGATGCCGTTATTATTTGTATTATTATTATCATTTAAAAGAAGAAGAATGTATTTTTTATTATTTTGTCATTCTAAATTATTTTTTGGTCATTGAAAGCCTTTCATTACCGAACCCAGTCCATGCGCACCTGCCGGGGATAGGCTAATCCTGAAACATCAGGGTAAAGCGCACAGGCTCGCAACTGAAGGAATACATATGCTTACAAATCAAATGCTTTGGTAAAGTCACACAAATTAAACATTGAAGTCCACGTTGCACAAAAATAAACACGGAAGTTTATAATTACTATGTTGTTTTTTTGTTTGTTTGTTGTTTTTTTTTTTTTTTACAGTGGGTAATAATATATCATATCTGTCATGTTTGTCAGTGCGTTATGTGGTGTTAGGAATTTTTCTGCGCATTTCAGCACTAACTCAAAACCACCTAAACAGAGGTGCGTACACCACCTCCTGAGCTGGTGTAGGATTTGAGCGTGCCGTACGCCAACGTCCATATTGATAAATCTCAAAGTCACCGTGGTTTTGGGTGTACGCAAGGTGTACGCTGGAAATTTGGTGTACGCACTTTAGATAAATGAGGGCCAATGACACTGACTAGGTAAATAAATATAGCAAACAACATTTCCTTTTTCATCACACAAACAGACTTAGGGCCAAAATAAACCCAGGAGTCAAAATACACCTGGTGCAATACAATTTTTTGCTAGTTTCAGTCTGACACAGTTGTAATTTTCACATCCTGCGCCACGTTGTTTAAATAGCAAATGCATTTTTCCCCATTTGTGCGGCCATGGGCATGCTGGTCTGAAAACGAGGTGTGTTCAGGCGCATTGTTGGCACGTTGCTATTTTAAAGGGATACTCCACTGGGTTTTCATATTAAACTATGTTATTCCCTTAACTAAGACGAGTTGATACATACCTACTGTTCGCAACAGTCACACTTGCACCACCAAATGAGAGGGAGGGGGAGAGGGAGCGGGAGCCGGTAAGAGGACTTTTCACGAGTGAAGGTATTATTGCGCCAGTCGAAGTGCTCAAAAGCACTTTTTATGGTATTCCGCCATACAATATAGTCATCAACTTTAAACAATTCGAAAAACACAACGTTTTATTTTTTGTCACCAGACTAGGTCGAGTTACACTACTCGAGTAACTGTGTTTAAATAGGGAAAACGAGGAAGTGTTTGGTGGCTTCTCTTTGTGGCCCATATTTAATGCACTGGGCTAAGCTAAGTGCTAACATAGTTTTGCGGCAATACAGAGCGATATAGTGCACGCACTGAGACGAGAGGTATGTATCAACTCGTCTTAGTTAAGGGAATAACATAGTTTAATATGAAAACCCAGTGGAGTATCCCTTTAAAGGGGTGGTTTACTGCTTTTTTTCTTTGCATGATTGTGTTTATGGGGTGCAATATAAGATGTAATCGTCGTTTTTCTTTTTTAAAAAGTCTTATTTTTCATAAATTTCACCTTTATTGTAAGCCGCTTTCTCCTCTGTCATTTGAACGACTGGTTGACTTCATGAGTCTATGAAACCACTCCCTCAGAAACAGACAGTGGGCTCTGATTGATTAGTTTGGGCCGGTGTGTTGTGATTGGCTAAACTGTAGTGCACGATGTCCGTAAGGTTCATTACCTTTACGGGTGAAGTTGCATGTGTTGTTCATGTCAAATGTACACAATGCACCTTCAATGAATGACCTATTTTAGAACATTTTTCATTTATAGGGCACACCGGATTATAAGGCGCATAAGATACTGTTGTCAAACGTCTGACTGGGTATGCGTTATGCATCCACTAGATGTGCTAAAGGTAATGTAGCGAGTGTGCGGCGCCGGAGGTGAGGCGTTTATTCAGTAAGCGTGAGTGCGCTGGGGCGGGCATAACTTACAGTAGGTGATCAACCAGAATGTCGTTTACCGCCGCGGTAAATCTGTCGCGGCAAAAATAAACCAGCCGTATTTCAAAGTCGGTCGCGAAATGACCACCAGGTGGCGCAAAGGGGCATTTAGCGAAAGAAAAATGTAATTATATAAAAGTAGCCTACATTTTAAATAGAAAATTGCTTTAAATAGGGTATAATCAAAACTTTTAGGCTATAGCAGAACATTTTATTAATCAAAAGTTAAAATAGGCCTAGGGCCTATCTTGCAGTCAGTGAAAATAAATTAGGTGCTTTCAATGACGCTATTGAGGAATGAGAAGACTGAATCAATCTTTTTGGTTAAGTTTCGTTTTGAATTGTTCTGTTTACAAGTTGACATTTCTATATAGATGGTTTCAGGTCTGTGGACTAAGATATACTTAGGCTATACGCTGAGTTTATATTTATGAGACGCGCTCCGCACCGGCGCCTGCGTGTCGTGATTAGCCTATCTATAATTGTTTGCTTTTACTTCTAATATATTAAATCCAGGCAA
The DNA here is from genome assembly GCA_030378365.1 of Hybognathus amarus. Taxonomy (NCBI): domain Eukaryota; kingdom Metazoa; phylum Chordata; class Actinopteri; order Cypriniformes; family Leuciscidae; genus Hybognathus; species Hybognathus amarus. The sequence continues at coordinate 18,753 of JAQIUQ010004213.1, forward strand.
TTGGTTGATGAAACATTGATTAAAATCAAGATAAAATCGAAAGGAAAACGAAATTCACTTTGAATAAAGGCTTTGTGCTTTTCTGTTTGAGGTCTGTGGAAGTTTTAAATCCGTCTTTTAGTGCTGCTTCAGAGCGCTCACGTCCGAATAACGGAGAACTGTCACGGCTGTAAAACATTGTTTTTTCCTCATATATGCGAACACTAAAAATAAAATAAAACAAATATTTTATGTTCTGTGGAGAGCCAACCCTTCCTCATTCGATTTGCGCTGTGTAATTCACAAAATTACAAAAAATATATATTTTGCCTCCCAACATGATTCGCATCCAGGTAGTAGCCTATGCATTTCTGTGTCGAAGGCATACCTAGCTAGCAAACTGTAGGCTGTAGTTACTAATAGTACTGACAGTAAATCGCGATTGAGTGGTGAATGCGAATGTGCTCTATTGTTAGGGGAGAGATCAGCCTCAGTGACCTCAGTGTGTCATCGAGTAGGGCCGTGTCCATAAGCTCAGGGGCTCCAGTGCGTCATTCGAGCCCTGTTTTAGCCCCGCCCAAAAAATCAGTAAAATAGCAATGGTGAAAAACTGTTTAACGGTCTAACTCCATATTTCAGTAGTTCACAGACTTTGTAATATGTTTTAGCAATACATTTACAACATTTATAATGTGTTTAGAATTTTGTTGTAGAAATGCCTTTACAGGGACTTTAAGACTGCTTTAAAACTTTCACAGACCTCAAACAGAAAGCGCAACGCCTTCTTTAAAGTGAATTTCGTATTGTATTAATTTTATCTTGATTTTAATCAATCTTTCATCAACCAATTGCCTGGATTTAATAAATAGGAAGGAAAAGCAGACAATTATAGATAATCACGGGTGCACAGCACGTTATCTGGAGCACGTCTCGTAGGCTATAACCAGAGATGTATAAAGTACTAGAAACCCGGACTTAAAAGTACAAGTGCTCTATCAAAAAAGTGACTTGAGTAGAAGTTGAAGTGCTCTTTAAGCACCACACTTAAGTAGAAGTACTGAAGTATTCAACATTTTTTGTACCTAAAGTATTGCAAGTAGTTTATTTTAAAATTCACTACTTAAGTACTAAAAGTAAAAGTACAAGTATTGTGTCATGTAATTATTAAAAGTACAAGTATTGTGTCATGTAAAGAAAGCAGTCAAAAGTTTGAACTAGCAATCAAATAAGGCGCTTTGGTGGGATAAAAATTTGCTTTGGCGGCCGCAAAAAAAATTCATTGCAGGACAACCCCTGCATTAGTTGTCAATGTGTGTGTCAATCAATACCATTACCCTATAAAACTGGCGTGTGATTTAGGCAGCATGAAAGCCAACTTGCAACGAATGATTCGTAAAATTTTTAATTGAGTAAAACGAGTAACAAGCAGAACATTAAAAAAATATTGAAGTAAAAGTATTAAATTCATCGAAAATATCTACTGAAGTAAAAGTAGAAGTATGAGAAAAAAACAATACTCAAGTAGAGTACAGATACAGCATTTTAGTACTTAAGTACAGTACTTAAGTAGTTCTACTTCGTTACTATACATCTCTGGCTATAACGAAACTCAGCGTATAAGTAGGCTATAGCCTACTCCACAGACCTGAAAGATAAGCGACTTAAAATTACATTTTTCATTGCAGGGCAGGGCCAGGTAACAATGCGAGACCAATCAACAAAACTTTAAATGAAAAACTAAATTACTGATCAATTATTGAAAAAATCCCATAATGACTCAATATAGTCTACTAGCCGAGACTCCTTCTTTATGTACAGATGTGACGTAATGACTCAATATAGTCTACTAGCCGAGACTCTGCTTTATGTGTACAGATGTGACGTAATGACTCAATATAATCTACTAGCCGAGACTCCTCCCTTATGTGTACAGATGTGATGTAATGACTCAATATAGCCTACTAGCCAAGACTCCTTCTTGTACAGATGTGAGGTAATGACTCAATATAGTCTACCAGCCGAGACTCTGCTTTGTCTACAGATGTGATGTAATGATTCAATATAGTCTACTAGCCGAGACTCTGCTTTATGTGTACAGATATGACGTAATGACTTAATATAATCTACTAGCCGAGACTCCTCCCTTATGTGTACAGATGTGATGTAAGGACTCAATGTAGCCTACTAGCCGAGACTCCTTCTTTATATGTACAGATGTGAGGTAATGACTCAATATAGTCTACTAGCTGAGACTCTTCACTGTAAAAAATAAAGTCCCGTAAAAAACGGCAGCAAAGTTTCCAGACGGTTTCCGTTAAATTACAGCAAATTACCATTTCTCAAAATTACATGCAAAAACTGTAAAAATAAATAATTTACTTTACAGTCAAAATTAATTAAATTGCAGTATATTACTGTTGATAATGACTTATTAAACCGTGGAAAAACTGATAAATTATGTCAAATTACATTAAAAAGACATTTAACTTTCAGGTTAAACTGTAAATTTAGGGTTTCTTACAGTTATTTTATATAATAATGCTGTCTATTTACAGTAATTCTCCTTTAATATATAGGTGTTCTGTGTTAAATAACAATGCAATTATGTATAAAAATGAAATAAATACATAAATTAAAATACAAATGTTTGTAAATTTAGTTTTATTTTTATTTGTACAGATCCAGTTTCACAACTTTGACCAATCTCTATTTAAGTACTTAATAATAACAAATTTACAATCAATTTCTGTTAATTAACTAAATGTATGAGTACAAAATACATGCACATAAGAAATTGAACAAACACTGAACATCAAGATAAGTGATTAATAGGAAATAGAAGCTTAGTATATCATTTAGAACATGTAAAAATATCCTCATTAAAAGGCAATTGCTGTATACCTTTATACTCTAATATAACTTTTTTTTAAACATTTACAATTACATTTAATCCAAAGTGACTTACCAATTAGATAACAATAGAAGCAACAAGTGCAGTGACAAGTCCCAGTTAGTCTTGCACAGTACACATAGCAAGACATACATTTTTATTTTTATTTTTTTTAAACAAAGATTTAGAATTATTGGGGCAAGTATTTATGAAAAAGATGGATCTTTAGCAGTTTCTTGAAAATGTTTTGAGTTGCACCAGTCATTCCACCAGCAGGAAACAGTCCAGGTAATGGTCAGTAAAAGTGGTTTTGTGTCTCTTTGGGATGATGGCACCACAAGGCGCTGTTCATTTGCAGAACACAAGCTTCTGGAGGACACAGAGATCTAAAGTAGTGAGTTTATGTATAGGGCTACCTTTAAAGACCACTTTTGCTGCAGCATCTGGATCAGTTGTAGAGGTTTGACTGATGCTGGAAGGCCTGTCCAGAGAGAATTACAATAGTCCAGTCTGGACAGAACAAGAGCTTAGACCAGGAGTTGTGTAGCCCTGATAGGAAGGGCCTGATCCACCTAATGGTGTAAGGAAAATCAGCAGGATCACAGCAAGTATGGTTTGGCTGAAACCATATGCAGTTCTGTCCTGGCAAGGTTGAGTTGAAGCTGAAGGTCATTCATCCAGCAAGAATGTTCCATCAGCTAGGCCGAGATGCGAGCAGATTGTTTCTGAATCTTAACGACAGAGCTACAAAAAAACTAAAAATAATTAAAATAATAAAAAAAAACAATAGATGGGTGGTATCTAACACAATCATGGTCCTACTGTAGCAAAACCAAAACTTGTGCACACTTTTAGTGCAATCATATGAAATCAGAAGACTCCTCATTACTATTTTTTAAAATGAATTCTTCCCTTGTTTGCCTTGTTTGTCACTTCTGCTTTTCTGTAGTATGCATTATTAGTATGGTGTTTACTAAGTTTGATCATTCATTTCTTTAAATCAGTCTAATGCATTAAGCCATGTAAGCATTTCAGAACATCCACGAGGAGGCGGGTTTCATGACATCATCTCTTTCAATAGAATTCCCATTTCATTGGCTAGGCGCCAACCAATAAAACTGCTCCTTTGAATACCCCGCTCCCGCCCCCTTCCGCTCTTGCCGCGACTGAATTACAAGTGCACAAGTTAGTTTTGCATCTCATATATTGCGAAGAGAGTAGCAAAAGTCAAGGCGCAGAATTAGAACTTGCAGTGACAGATTTGAGAAGTTGCAAGTGCCAATTTGAGGTTGTACTGCGAATTTGTATGTTAGAAGAAGTGCAAATTTGTATTGCAAGTTTGTGTCTGTCGTTGTATCTTTGTGACTAGCATTTTACACATTTGTAACTACTTGTCTGCAGCTTCAAATTCAAAATACAGGTTTGTGACTATTGTCTGTGAGTGCAAATCTCAGCGTTCATTTTACAGGTTTTCACATCGGAGCTGTGAGTGTAAATGTTTGTATTCACGTACGAATATTTATTGTACAAGTTCTCAAATTCACATCTACGTGCTCTAGAGTATTGCTACTCTTTTACCTTCATACGCAAGTATCAAACACGAAACGCAAGTAACTTTGTTGCCGTATCTCAGGCGCTGTTGCTATTGTACTGGCAGGATAAATGACTCTTTCTCCTGGAGCAAATGTAAAATGAGTTGGTCTGAAGAAGCTACATTACTCATAGGTGTGGTTTGGGCGTAATGTGCAAAAAAACAATCAGATCATCATCTCACATTTCCTTTAAGAGCAGGCGCGCTTGTTCCATGGCGGATTACTATTATAATTGTGGATTTCTCAGGCGCGTACACCAAGAGCAGTTCACAGCCGAGGAGACCAACGTTCTCATCAGGGCCGTAAAAGACAGAGAAGTGACATTGTATGGGGATTAGGGCTAGGCGATCTTTTTCCCTTAAAAAAATCTGCGATTTTTTTTTTTTTATAAAAAACTCTATTCAGATTTACGATTCGATTTTTTTTAATTTTTTTTTTATCAAGTAGAATTTCTATAACTCTCTGTGTTGAACTGATTATAACTCTTTTGTGTGTTATACACAATCTAATTAATACAACTTCATTATAAAGAAAAACAACAAATCCCAAAAAATATGATCATAATCTATGACAAAAATGCTATTATAAACTAGATTAATGGATAATTCAGCAGTACAATTTAGTCTAGAAAAATCACAAGTGCACAATATTGAATAAAATCTGAACATTTAGGGGAAAAAAACATTTAATGGAGAACAAATACGAGACAAAGTGTAACACTAAATCTTGTCAAACTTTACACATTGCTCTTTGTACATTCATGAAAAACAAGATAACAAAAATCAAAAGGATCAATTATTATATAGTCTGGTCTACTATACCATTGAGACATGTTTTAAATGTATAGCACAGCTGTTTAATGAGACAGCAACATATGATAGATAGGACAGAACAAGAAAAGGCTATTAATAATCTTTCATTGCGCAAACGCATTATGATATGAAAGGCTTCAATACATCGCGGGCCGCGGCACAAAGCGCTTATGCGCATTCCGAGCGCTGAATGATGCGCTTGAAGCCACATGGAGTCACAGCGCGCAGCCCAGCGCGTTGAGTCCATAGGTCGAGTCCGCATCGCACTGAACAGTTCAAAGCACAAAGGAAATACATACTGATTTGTGTATAATATACAGTATCTAGCTATGCAATCGTTTATTGAACCTTTTCTTTTAACAGTTTTAAATTTCAATTACTGTGCGCGTGAAGAACAATAGTGCTCTGACTAGTGTTTTGCTCTAACAGACACCCGGTAGAAAGTAACGTCATGATTTAGTTAGAGCAATATTCCAGCAAGACAAAGTTGTTTTATGCGAAACCATAGACGTTTATCTACAGATCAAGTATAATAATAGGAACATTGAATCATCTTTGAGAGAGTTTCATTGTATTGACTGTCGTAACTGAACTGTGGAAACCCTGAAGGAAGATTTGGTGAATGCAAAATGTAAGTTACACAATAATAAAGAGGGGGAGAAAAAAATCTAAAAAATCGATTTTTTGAAAATATGAATTGATTTGACCTGCCAACTCGATTTTTATTTCAAATCGATTTTTTTCCCAGCCCTAATGGGGATGGGAGAAACCCACCCAAATTAACTTCGGTTAAACAGGCATATAATAATTTTGGTAAATGTGTAAGCTAGATTTATGCCTATTTTGTCACATCTTCATGGACACCACAATGATTTCCCTCGTGTGGTAATATTTTTCCTTATGATTTATGTATGGTTTGCAAAAATGGGAACTGCTGGATACATACATTTTGGATATATTCCAAGTTGGAAACATAACAGGAATTTATTAATTGGAAATTTGGGAAAATCAAATTTCATATACAAACATAAATATTGACATTTTTGTTTTGTCATAAGCGGACATGTTAGTTTTTTTTTGTGCATATTGATAGATTTTCCAATTATTTACTTCTAATTTATTATACAATATGTAAAATGTATTTTTATAGCAGCAATTGTTATTCATGTGTTATTTATTTCCGTTTCACATGATCATTCAGACATCCTTCTAATACGCTGATTCATACGAGAACCGCAATATTGTAGTACCGCGCTTCTGACAAGTCAACCGCAGAGGATTGCACGTAACCGCAGCAACCGCGATATTCACGTTTTTTTTTATAAGGCTATACCCTTCTTGTTTTGAACTTAATGAATGTGTATTGAATGTTAAACAAGTTCATAATGATAACAAGACTGTTTATCATGGTGATTTGTAGCCTACAGGCTTCACACAGACAGTGAATGAGAGAGATCGGCAGAGCGTGTGCATTACCTGCACCTGTCTTTGAAGTCATGAAAAGCTTGTCGTGTCAAAGGGAAGCGAAATATTTGTCGCATCATCATTTTAACATTCTTTTCACGGGTATTTATTTTCCCATAAATGCGCGTCAGCAGCAGCGCTGGTCAGCATTACACAGCACAAGGAAGCCGCGGGGAAATAAAATCAGTGAGTCACGCATTGAATCAATGCTATATTGGTCTCTAATAAGTGAAGCATCAGCTTCAGCGTTGCCCATGCCGATGCTGCTCAGCTGAGCCTTGAAAAGTTGAACCTCAAAGTAAAAAATAATTAACATCTTGTTTCATTACATCTCTTTTAATGAATCAGCTTTTTTTAAACGTGTTTGTTGAATGAAAGGTTCAAAGACTCGCTCAAAGTCCGTTGTCGTAACAATATGCGCGCTGAGTGAAAGTCTTTCAATGCGCATACTGTAGATGGCGTTTAGTTTCGGTTACACTGGTTACTGAAAATGTCCTCGTTTTTGTCCACATCGTAAACTTTATTTATATAGCAACAAATACAAATAAATTAAATAAAATAAATAAATGGCGGTAATACAGCATATCGCGCTATTGAGCCACTCAACATTACCGCAAGGGAAATTCCATAACCGCGACAGCCCTAGATCAAGCGAGAACGTTAGGTGCACCTTGGAAAAATTTTGGTCGCACCCTTACAAATTTTGGTCGCACTCTAGAGCCCTGAACAATAATAAGCATTAATTAGGAGTTTGAGGCAAAAGTCATGGTTAATAGTTAATTAATAGTGAGAATTTGACCCTAATCTAAAGCGTGATCCAAGTCAGTCAAGTCAAGTAACCTAGTCAAGTCAAGAAAAGCAATAAGGTACGAGAGGCTGTGCTGTATCGCCAATAACGGCTGAAGGGCGTTGTTAGGCACGACGCGAAGCGGAGTGCCTGCAACCCCTTCAGCCGTTACTTATTCACAATACAGCACTTGCCTCGAGTACCTTATTGCTTTTATTTAACAGTTGCTACACAATATTAAAGTAAAAAACAATGTATTAGTGCAAATTTCTTGAAGTTAAATCACTAAAAGCCTTCCTTCCGCTAGAAAAAATAGTCCCTGAGTGTGAACAGCAACAACGTTCCAATGAGTAAAATGCATGAAAGCTCAAATAAAAACAACATAGAACTGCAGTGTTGCGCAGCGATCAATAGAACCGTTGGGTGAAGCGGCTTCGTAGCCTGTGTTTTATCATGAATAAAGCATAGCTCTTGACCAATCAGAATTAAGGATTCAAACTAACCGTTTTATAATAGAAATTACGTAACAGATTGTTTAGGCTTTAGAAAAGCTATAGGATCAAGTTATTTTCCAGTTAAAGTTAGTTTTGATTGTTTCACTTACGTTGCGAAGATCATTAGTTATTAGCTTAGGGGCCGCTAACACGACACCGTTCTAACATAAAACTCTCCAAAAAACGTGCTCCGGCCGCCCATCCACACAAAACAGTGCCTGGTGGCTCGAGAACGCACTCCCTAAAATAGATTAGAAGGTGCAAACGATTATCCGTTGTCTTTGCGCAAACCTCAAAAACGCAAACCCACGGAAATGCAGACGGCATGCACATCACATGTTCAGTAAGCGCGTTTGAATATATCGAAGGCTTAGTCCTTCACAAATCAATCCTCAACAAACTACTTGTCTGGTCTTAAATTTATTATACAGAAATTTTTGTTGCGTCTGCATAGCCACGCAAACCAAAATTATTAGGATCCTGAAAAAACGATCACAGGTTATAAATAAGATGTTAAGCAGCACAACTGTTTCCAACATTGATAATAAATCTGCATATTAGAATGATATCTGAAGGGTCATGGGACCATGAAGACTTCGACATGAAGTAATGGCTGATGAAAATTCAGCTTTGCATTAAAGAAACAAATTATAATTTAAAGTATATTGAAATAGAAAACCAATATTTTAAATTGTAATAATATTTCACAATATTGCTGTTTTTTTTTATCAAATGTGCATGTTATGGAGGAATGCACAGTGCACGTAGTAGGTAGTGTGGCCTCAATAACACTGCAGTAAGTAGTCATAAAGCATATTAAATATATAAGCATATATGCTGTGTGGATGGGATTGAATAATGTTTTATTCCCCCAACACTTTTTTTTTTTTTTTTTTTTTTTTTTTTTGTTTGCTTATTTTAATATTCTGTGATCTAACTCAGGGTTCGTGTGTGGGTGATGGAAGGAGACTCGGGATCGGCGAATGCTGTGGCTTGTGCACTTTATTTTAGAATTCTCTCCCTACGGTGCTACTGCGCGCTCACACAATAAACTCAAACACTTGAACAAAATAAATCAGATCAAACAGTATACTCTTCATGCTGGCTACAGCTTCTCTGGTCACAGATTCAGTAACACTCTATTCGCTGGTCACATCTTTTTAGATCACGTCTTCATCCACACTCAGTCCGCTGATCACAGCTTCTCTGTCGGCATGCACAATGCTCCCGGCATGCACGATGCTCCCCTCTCTCAATCCGCTCTCCCGCTACAGACCACGCCCCCCTTGCCAAATATTCATTTGTCTGAATAATGTGTGTTGCAGGTCTGTTTTGTTGGTAGTTTTCTCCCCTCTTCTCACCCTCTAAACTCCCACTTTTCCACAGCTTTATTTTTATTTTTTTGAGTCTTTTTCAAAGCTGCTGGTGTGAATGACCAGGCTAAAACAGGAGGGTTACATGACACTTTAAAGCAGTTTAGTCTGCATTAGACATACTTGGCTGATTAATCTAAATCCAAATTTTCATATAATTTTTAAGAGCCTGATTACATAAACTAAAGTTAAAATCATTTTAATCACCATTAAAATCAATGTCACAAGCACACAATTATAATGTTATGTAGCTGATGTGACTATGACAGACTGTATTTTCCTTTTTTGAAGTGATTCCAATCATATTTCATGCAATTTAAAGCCATCATCATCATTCAGCTGAAGGAAATAATACATTATTTATCAGCTTTAATATATTGGCCAAATTTTCGAATTGGGCCGATAATGATAGCATTAAATATATCAGCCGATATGGTGGCCGATATATTGTGCATCCCTAATGTATTTAATAATCAGAACTGTTTTATGAGAATATTTAAACTGCACATAAGGCATCAGCATTTTAATGATACAATTATGTTTCTACTCCAATTCGTTGTTGAAATATAAACATGGTGGCTGTAATAAATTGTTTTCATGGCATGCATTAAATAATGAAGCAGTGAAGGAAAGATATAATGAATATGTAATGCATGCATTTATGAAAGTGCTTCTGTGACGATCAGCAGCTGTGGTGCCCTCGAGAGCCACTAGAGGGCACTCTCTCCCCATGTTATGTTTCCCCATGGACTCCTTATGTTTTATGTTCAGCTGATTGTCATTACCTGTGATTGAGTTCCTGGATTTAAGCCCGAGTTTTCCCTGTGTCATTTGCGAAGTCTTGTTTTACTGTGAGCGTGCAATTCTGAGCGTTATTCCCTGTTCTGTTTCTCTGTGTTTCCCTGGACTCTCGACCTTTGCCTGTTTCCTGGACTGTTTGTGAACCTGTGCTGCCTGCCTCGACCTACGCCTGTTAAGACCACGAGTTATTGGATTATCCCTTTGTTTTACTGTTTGCCTGAGTTTACGTCTGCTTGTGTTCCAAGCTTTAATAAAGTTCTGCGCATGGATTCGACCGTCTCTGTCCGTACGTTACAGAAGACTTCGCCAACGAGGATCCAGCAGTCTTTCAGCATTTATCCGGCGTGGTCAAGACCCGAGCTTCAATGCTAGCCTCTCATAGTTCTCAGCTGGCGAGACTAACTTCTATCCTCTGAAGAACTAGCAAGCTCCGTGCAGTCATGGTCTCTGCAGAGCTCAAGCACAGCGGCTAATCAAGCCCACACTCCTGCTGCACCTGTTCCACCGCAACCCAGTGTGTGTAACGTAGTTAGGGCCCTATAAAATCCGTTTTATTTTTTCCCAAATTCCTTTTTTTCCGTTTTAATTTTTGAGAATTAGTTTTTTTTTACCCTTGACTGTTATTTTAGTTGTAAAAATAGTATGCTTTTAAAGTTAATGATTAAAATGTATTAAAAAATACAAATAAATTAGGAATGACCTTAAATTTATTGAGGTAGACTTTACTATTTACTCAGTAGCCTTTTCAGGACAAATACTGCATGATGCAACATAACACTGCACTCTTATGTTGTGTTAGTGTGTGTGTGTGTGTGTGTGTGTGTTTGTGTGTGTGTGTGTGTGTGTTTGTTTGTTTGTTTGTTTGTGAAAGACGCGTGAGTGAGAGAGAGACGGAGGGAGAGTGGGGAAATACAACTGAAAGAATACGCTGCGTGTTTTAAATAGTTTTAAAAACGTGGCGGCGAATTAGTCAATGTGTGGGAAACATTGCATAAGTCACGTGCGAACTGCTCGCTCAGCACTGACGACTTATAGCGTTGAGTTTCTTAACTTTTAGCCGACGAAAGCAGAGCCGTGGAGAGCCGCTTTTTCATGCTTTCATTGATTTGATTTCGTCATTGGAGCTGAAATGACGGGTTGAGGGGTTTGTGTCACCCAGATTTGCTTCCCCGGTCTGCATTTTCACCAGACATGCGTTCATCTCCCACACAAAAACGGAATTTCAAACCAAATACAGTAGGTGGAGAACCAAAATGACACTTACCGCCGCGGCAAAAATAAACCAGCCGTATTTCAAAGTCGATGGCGAAATGACCACCAGGTGGCGCAAAGGGACATTTTGCGAAAGCAAAACGTAATTATGTAAAAGTAGCCTACATTTTAAATAGAATATAGCTTTAACTAGAATATAAACTTTTAGGCTATAGGAGAATATTTATTAATCAAAAGTTAAAATAGGCCTATCTCGCAGTCAGCGAAAATAAAGTGGGTGCTTTCATTGAGGAATGCGAAGACCGAAGAGCGCTTCTCTCTCGCGTGCGCACACTGACTGCTGAACAACCGAACTTCTGGGCTTTTATTAGTGAGAAAAGTCGTGGTCGAAGTGGTAGAACTTTGGTTCAATAATTTTAATGACACCGTTTCAAATCCCGCATAAACATATATTAAAATTACCTTGCATTTCTATTTTACATTAAGGAACAAATCTCTTCCAACAGAATTGACTGAATTTACATCTTCAAAGGCAGTTATGTTAAAAAAAGAAAATAAAACTTAATGGGATTCCATGTAGATTTAAAAACAAACAAACATAACCAAGCTAAGCAAGTTGCGATTTGCCGGTGGGGTATTTCCCCCTCCACAGTAATCAATGCTATAATTCACCTAAATAGACAATTTCAAATATGTGTATATATATATATATATATATATATATATTTATATATATATATATATATATATATATATATATTTAAATATGCAACACACGTTTAAACAACAAATAGCCTAATAAAATCTGAACCAGCATTTCTGCTCCTGTATTGAGACATAACATGCAGCGCACGTTTCAGTTTCAGTGGCCTTAATATTGTTCGACAAACGTGGCGGTGCTCACTTGAATTTATTTTCTCATCACAGCTAGAATAAAATCATCTTTTAAAACTGTAAGAGGTCTCCTTTTTCATGTAAAGTAGCCCAGGCCTACATTCACAATAGGCATAACGTTTTCTTGCTCATTAGAGCGAACACATGGCTGAGTGTTAGAACATAGGCCTACGGTTCTACCATTACACAGACATGGGTTCGAAGCTTGATCAAACATGGATTACTGTAGTTGTATTTTATATTTAGGCTGATAATGCAGACAGATTTGTTCTAAAACTCTGTTACACCATTTAGTGTTTTTGCTTATAGTTATATAATAAAATTACTAGGGCTGTCAAATGATTAATCGTGATTAATCGCATCCAAAATAAAAGTTTGTGTTTACATAATATATGTGGGTGCACTGTGTATTATTATTTTATATATATAAACACAAACACATACTTGTATATATTTAAGAAATATTTTCATGTATATACTGTATATAGATTTATATATAATTTATATTATATATAAATATAAATATTTTATATATAAATAATCTTTTTTCTTAAATATACATGCATGTGTGTGTATTTATATATATACAAAATAATTATAAACAATGCACCCACATATATCATGTAAACACAAACTTTTATTTTGGATGCGATTAATCGCGATTAATCATTTGACAGCCCTAAAAATTACCATGCATTTCTATTTTACACTAAGGAACTAATCTCTTCCAACAGATTGACTGAATTTACATCTTCAAAAGCAGAAAATATAGGAAATAAAACTTAATGGGGTTCCATGTAGATTAAAAAAAAACATCCCCCCTCCACAGTAATCAATGCTATAATTAGCCTAAATAGACCATATCAAATATATATAGCCTATATATATATATGTATTTATTTTTAAATATGCAACACGCATGTTTAAACAACAAATAATAAAATCTGAACCAGCGCTTCTGCTCCTGTATTGAGAGATGTTAGTTTCAGTTTCAGTGGCCTTAAAGGGATACTTCACCTCTGGGAAGATGAAGGTGTATTTAATATTGGTCATTTATATAGTAGAAATGTGAAATTATTTTTGAAATTCAAGCTTTGCATACTGGGAAATGCAGAAAATGTATTTTTTACTCATGTGGCTGAAAGACTACAGCTCCCAGAATGCACTTGCTTTGCTGCCCTTACGAGGCCACTCCCAAACCACGCCTACCGGTTACAGACGGCAGAATCCAAAAAATGGATACAACCAGGCTTGCTTTGATACATCGTGAGCTATTTGATAAATTTCCATCGAAATGGTGCTAAATTGCATTGTACCGGGATGTACTAGCCTAATGTATATAACACGACTTAGACTTTAACATTAAAAATATGATGCAAGACAGGACCATGTCAACAGAGTAGCTTAGTAGCTCTGCTTATGAACTGTTTTCCTCTGATTGAAATCACTATTTGTCTAAGCTAATACATTATCTAGGATAATCCATACTCTACTAACACTAAAGGTTTATAAAAAGAACCACAACCAATGTGAGTTATAACTTTTATTCATCGATCTCACCAGAAGATGTTCCTCTATCTTCGCAACTGTTTATCACTGTTTATCGTTTTATTGGGCTCGTACAGCTAGCCGCGAGCATCAGACTCCGCCTGTCCCAGCGCAGTCTGTCTCGCTCCGGCCGGCTGTTGTTTTCCCATCTCCCGCAACTGTTTATCACTGTTTATCGCTCTATTGCGGCTCGTACAGGTAGCTGTGAGCATCAGATTCTCGCCCGTCCCAGCTCCGAGGCTGACTAGCTCCGGCCGCCTATTGTTCCTCCATCTCCCGCGACTGTTTAGCTGCTAGCCGTGAGCATCAGATTCTCGCCCGTCCCAGCTCGAGGCTGACTCGCTCCGGCCGCCTATTGTTCCTCCATCTCCCGCGCACTGTTTAGCCGCTAGCCGCGAGCATCAGATCTCGTCCGTCCCAGCTCCGAGTCTGTCTCGCTTCGGCCGCTTGTTCCTCCATCTCCCGCAACTGTTAGCAACTGTTTATCACTGTATTGCGGCTCGTACAGGTACCCGCGAGCATCCGATTCTCGCCCGTCCCAGCTCGAGTCTGTCTCGCTCCGGCCGCCTCTTGTTCCTCCATCTCCCGCAACTGGCTCGTACAGGTAGCCGCGAAAACCCCTTCTGCCATTTCAACTTCAAAACTACTTTCCACCATCGTGATTAGCCTACTATACAAACTTTCTACACCGACCAAGAGGCAAGAGGCTTCTACAGAAAGATGGCGGACACAATGTTTACATTCTGTGAGTGAGGGCATTTCTCCGTAAGTGAACACATGGCCGAGTGGTAGAACTTACGGTTAGAACATGATAATGACATGGGTTCGAAGCCCGATTAAACATGGATAACTGTAGTTAACTTTTATATTTAGGTATTTATGCAGAAAAATTTGTCTTTCTAAAACTGTTACACCATTTAGTTTTTTTTGCTTGTATTTATAAATATATATTTCCATTTTACACTAAGGAAGGAACAAAATAGTATCCAACAGAATGACTTCTTTAAATCTATAATAATACCAATCGTAATTTCAAAAACAGTTCTGTAAAAAAAAAAAAAAATTAGGGATGCACCGATCCACATTTTTCACTTCTGATCCAATGCCGATACATGACTTTGGATATCGGCCGATACTCGATACTTTTCTGATACCAGATCTGCGTTTGCGTTTTAATATTATTATCATTATTGTTGATTTTATATGATGCTGAAATAAACTCCTCTCTACAGGCAAGTATGATATGTACGTATGTATGCATGTATGTCACTATATATTAGGGTGTAACGAGACGCTTATCCTATGAGTACGAGACCGGATACGAGATTGGGTTCACTAGAATGAGACGAGACGAGATTTTTGCACAATTTTTCAGAAATCCTCAATGACAAAATTCATGACTGGAAAAATAGTATGCAGGTGCATTTTGCAAACTTTTAACTAATAATGCACTAATGCATGTCATTTCAGGTCTACTTTGAGTATGAATTATCAAATGCATTGAAAGAAAACAATATACAAGCTCTGTAAAAGGTTTTTATTGACTGGCTTTTCTCCTGTTTGATTTCACACAAGTCTCTTCAGATCTTACTGTACATTTAAGAGCTTCCAGAACTTCTGATTGAGCCTGTGTGTGACCTCCTAACTGAACTCTCTGAAGTCTGAAGTGCAAACAATAAGTGCAAGTGCAACCATAATCAAAGTTAGCACACAGACTCTTTATAATTGTTTTGAAATTTCTGTTTTATTTTGCACCGGCAGTTACAGGGTAAATCCGGTGATTTCGGAAAGAGAAAAACGAGGCTGGTGTGTTTGTCTCTATTTTTTCTTTTGTTCCGATTATAAGTTCCGAAACAAAACCTCCCTCATCTGTAGTCCTTAAGACATTACAGTACTGTCAATATTAGAAGCATAGCTGTCAAGTAGGGCTGCAACAAACGATTATTTTGATAATCGATTAATCTAACGATTATTAGAACGATTAATCGACTAATCGATTATTTTGCCAGCTAATCATTAAAGGGTTAGTTCACCCAAAAATTACAATTCTGTCAGTATTTACTCACCCTCATGCTGTTCCAAACCTCTATGTGTTTATTTGTTATGCTGAACACAAAGGAAGATATTTGGAAGAATGTTTTAATCAAACAGATCTAAATCCCCATTGACTTCCATAGTAGGAAAAAATACATACTATGGTATTCAATGAGGATTGAGATCTGTTTGATTAAAACATTCTTCCAAATATCTTCCTTTGTGTTCAGCAGAACAAATAAACACAGAGGTTTGGAACAACATGAGGGTGAGTAAATACTGCATTTTCATTTTTGGGTGAACTAACCCTTTAAGTTTGGAACGATTATTCAGCTTTTTCAATTAGTTAAAACATTGAGTTATACATATTCTTACTATAATATAAAAAAAAAGAAAATCAGTTCAGCTTTTGAATTAGTGGTTTTAATGAACTTGGAGCCAACTAAACAGGTCATTCTCTTTAAGTTTAACTCAAATCACACACAAATGCTCTCTAAGCATTGTTTAATAAGCCCACTGCTTTTAATAGAACTGAAACAGAAAAAGGGTCATTACTTCAGGACACAAAAAGGGTAAAATATTAATCTGCAAACCATTATTAAAGATATAAAATTACAATAGTTTTTTTTACATGAGAATTGAGCTGACAGAGATGTTCTCATTCACCTTTTAATTTACAGAATGAAAAGAAAACGTAACTGCCATGTATATTATTCCTAACATCTCCTTTTGTAAGTCTTCATGATTATGGAACAAAATACAGGCAAGTAATAAGACTATAATACCTAATAGTGTTACAATAATAAAAACAGCTCTGACTCCTAAGCTCAATCAAGTTTTATTCTATGCAAAATAAATCATCACATTACTGTAATTATATTATTATTGATGATATTACTACTATTAGTAGTATTGTATGATCTAATAAAGAGATTTACCACTACGTTTAGTTAGCTCCAGCTGGAGAACACTTGATTCTCACCGGCTCCTCTTGTGTAGGGGATGTTTCCTCTTTAAGTGCTCCAACATGCATGTTGTGCTCCCATGAAAAGCAAGTTCTGCCTTGCATGTATTGCACATGACAGCATTGTAGGTTTTAAGTTTTGTAAAACTTTGCCAAACCTTGCTAGTTCGGATTCGTTTGCACGCGTCATAATTCGCGCTGTTTTTTCTTTTACCGCACTTGCGTTTATAAAGGGCTGCATTTACACTCTAGCGCCAAAGCGCCGTAGCGGTCAAATCGCGATATTGCACGCCCGTACATTAGATCACGTGAGATTAAACGACTACTCGACAACAAAAATATTTGTCGACAATTTTTTATTGTCGACAATGTTCGACGTAATCGTTGCAGCCCTACTGTCAACATTGAACATTGAAAATAAGGGAGATTTCCCGATTCCATCCCCAAAATGAGGGATTTTTTTACACAATTCTTTCCCACAACCTTTAAAAATAAAGCACTAATCATTAAAAGTCTAAAGAGTTTATAACTAGCCAACTGTAAGAGAGAGAAAGAGACAAGTGTGTAATTTAAAAAAAATACCATAGAGAATGTTTAAATACTCTAATATCAGCGTATGAGGGAAACCGACGGGCTTTGGGGAAACGGAGGGGAGTTAGTGGTGCTTCAGTTCGGAGGCCGAGTGAGGTGATTGAGATCTGTGCACCAGATCACAGCGCGCTGACACGGAGTAACATCCTAGGTGCGTCCGACAAGTTGGGTGCACAAGACGTTTCACATGACATGGCTGTGTAAAGCTTTTTTATGACAGCGCGGGCGCCGTTTTACTTTCAAATTGGTGATCGCGCGTACTCTGTGTATAGGGAGCAGCGGTGCTGAGCGTGCATTATACAAGATAAGGCATTTATCAGACGTTATTCTATGTTGCGCAACGAATCCTCCTGTGATTCGTGCTGCACTGATTGCAACGGCAACTCGTAATGGATGAGCAGAGCAGACTTTTACATTAGTTTATAATGGTTATTATCTATTATTAAAACAGCAAAACGATAGTTTAAGCGAATGTGAGTGTACAGTAGCGGTGGAATATTGTAATCTCACCCCACGCTCAGTCATGGCAATATCGTGAGACAGCTTTTCACTCAAACGAGAAATCTCGTCATGTTTTAAGTCTGTGAGATCTCGTGGCACGAGATCTCGTCACACCCCTACTATATATATATATATATATATATAGTAAAAATAGATAAACAAAAGATAGACAATTAAACAAAAGATACACATTATACAGGCCTACACAGTGCTTTAACCCTCTGGGGACCAATAACGCTTCCCTGCGTTTTGATCGTTTTTTTCACACAGCTGCAACATAGACTTAAAATACTCCGTCATTAATGGTCATATAAATAAAATCAATACATGATTATAAACTATAGAGGGTCTTCTTTTTTGTGTGTACACTCTGATTAATATCAAAACCTTGTGTTTTTGTAAAATAGATAAATTAAACAGGGTGCGCTTTCAGCTCACTCTGTCTCCGCAAAAATCTTTCTGAAACGCGTCCGAAAAATCAGCTGTAACTCATTAAATACTTGTCACAGAGACACGAAAGATCTCTCTTTATGAAGCTGAAATGCTCTTCTTTTAAATGAAGCCATTTAAATATATATATAAAAACTATTCTCAGTTGATGTAATCTGTATGAAAAGGGAGAGATGCCAGTCTTTTCCCTTTCTCCTCATTACAGCGAATGACGTGCTAATGTGACCCCGCCCACTGAGAGCGCAAGCTATCAAACACTAATGTTGAGGGCAAGCCATGAAAACGCCCACATCGATAAAAACATAGTTTATTATGGATCTAATGTCGTCCTAACCTTTCGTCTTGCTGCGCAATCCTGGAAAAACATTACCTCAGTGACCAGTTTCATTTTGAGGAGCACGGGTTCAGCTGATGCAGTAAGTCATTTATTATAAGTGCTTTGTTCTAATCGCGTTATTGAATATTGTAAACTCCACAAAGACTGTTTAAATATCAAATGCGTGTCTGATAGGAAGGAATAGACTAATTCAAAGACTCTTGCGCCGTGCGTTAATTCATTTAGCTCCTACGTAACATTAATAAGAGATAAGATTAGTTATGTAAAACCAAAACGAGTGTTTAAATATGATTCGGGTATGTGAGCGAACGTATGACGAACGTTCATTTAGTTAGACAGTTTCTGCTCATATTATTTTCTTTGATGTTTTAAATGTTTTAAACTCTAACTTTGAACCAAACATTTCTACAAAACGGCCCATAACCATTTGACCAGGATTTGTTTCCAGGTATGACTAAAAATGGGTTTTGACTTTCATTTATACTTTGATTTTATATTTATATATGAAGAGTTTAGATGCAAAAGCCTCTGTGCCATTTGAAATTTTCTTCTATAATGATCATTTTTAGAATTATCATTTTTATCAAGCTTGTATAATTAAGTTCAGTAATTTCGCTTAAATTGCAATGAAGACTACCTATTAATTGTCATTTAAGTGAAATTACTGAACTTAAATATACAAGCTTGTTAAAAATGATCATTCTAGAAGAAAATTTCAAATAGCACTTGGAGGCTTTTGAACTTTTGAATCTGAACTTCTCATTTATATATATACAGTGTATGTATGTATGTATGTATTATATATATATATATATATATATATATATATATATATATATATATATTGTCCTTTCAATTTTTTCTTGTCTGACTCACCTGAATGAAAGACTCATTATTATGCGTGTCTTTGTCTCTCAGGTGAGAATCACCTAATTATTCATGATGGGGCTGGCCTGTTCACGCCCATTCGCATATTGCCTTGGCAAACAAAGAAAGGTTTTTCACAATATAACCCAATTCACAGTTTTATGTGAACGATTAGGAGGATGATTTTCAGATCATTGTAAAGAAAAAACCCTAGGCAACAACATCAATTAGTCAAAAGTCTTGTGGACGCATATTTAGTATGTGTTTTGTGGCCTTATTTCAGAAACTTTCATTTTTAGTTTTTACAATAACTCACGCATAAACAATATTCTCTCAAAAATACAAACATGTACAAACATGTTGCTCATAAGTTATTGTTGCCCTGTTTCTGCTAAATATAGTGTAATTTCACCTGTGCCATTAATATGTTTATAAGCAGCTGAAAAAAACACAGATGTCAGGGCATGTCAGAACATCTCAAGGAGGCCAAATAGCCCTTGTCCCCAGAGGGTTAATTTCAGGAAGGTCTATAACATTATTCAGGTGTGGTCTAAAAAAAAAAGAATTATAATAAAGTAATCAAAAGTAAAATAGCAAATCAAAAGTAAAACAGCACTGCAAAGTTTATCATAGATAGATTTATGCTTATTAAAGCTAAAGTTATTCATTCAAGAGCTGTGAGTGATTTTCTCTTTGCCTTTTGTTGTTTGATTCTCAGTAATGTCGAAATATGAAGCTCAAAGTAAAGTTTGCTTGTCTCGTTGCTGTCCGTTTCGGAGCGCGCGCCGCATTTGGAACAGCATCTCTTGCGCAGATTTTTGTGCTTTTAAGAGCTCTTTTTATTATTAAAAGCGTCCGCAGTTTAGCAACAGCAGAGACGGCATTTTACAACAATCACTGATCGTACTGATTCTGTCTTAAAGTTTGAGTTTTAAGCATGGTTTTAAGGAGAAATGACAGAGCACCACTACGATGGGAATGAAGTTGAGCTAGACAGAATGCGGCTATAGTTTTTAATGGTTTTACCTCTATATATTCTATAATCTTTGGAAATCAGACTAATATCACAGATCTAAAGTGTAACATACAGTAGGTGGACAACCAGAATGTAGTTTACTGCTGTGGTAAATCTACCGCGGCAGAAATAAACCAGCCGTATTTCAAAGTCGGTTGCGAAATGACCACCAAGTGGCGCAAAGGGACATTTGGGGAAAGCAAAATGTAATTATGTTAAAGTAGCCTACATTTCAAATAGAATAGCTTTAACTAGAATATAAACTTTTATTGCAGAACATTTTATTAATCAAAAGTTAAAATAGGCCTATCTCGCAGTCAGTGAAAATAAACTGGGTGCTTTCAATGACGCTATTGAGGAATGAGAGACTGAAGAGCGCTTCTCTCTCGCGTGCGCACACTGACTGCTGAACAACCGAACTTCTGGGCTTTTAACAGCGAGAAAAGTTGTCGAAGTGGTAGAACATTGGTTCAATCATTTTGATGACACTGTTTCAAATCCCGCATAAACATAAAATTACTTTACATTTCCATTTTACATTAAGGAACAAATCTCTTATAACAGATTGACTGAATTTACATCTTCAAAAGCACTTATGTTAAAAAAAAGAAAATAAAACTTAATGGGATTCCATGTAGATAAAAAAAAACAAAAAAACATAAGCTAGCAAGTTGCGATTTGCCGGTGGGGTATTTCCCCTCCATAGTAATCAATGCTATAATTAGCTTCAATAGACAATATCAAATATGTGTATATATATTTTTTAAAATATGCAACACACACGTTTAAACAACAAATAGCCTAATAAAACCTGAACCAGCGCTTCTGCTCCTGTATTGAGACATGCACGTTTCAGTGGCCTTAATATGTCCTACAATGTTCGACAAACGTGGCAGTGCCCACTTGAATTTATTTATTTTTCTCATAACAGCTAAAATAAAATCATCTTTTAAAACTGTAAAGGTCTCCTTTTTCATGTAGCCTAAAGTAGCCCAGGCCGACATTCACAATAGGCTGACGACAAAACATTTTCTTGCTCATTTGAGCGAACACACACTGCAAAAATATATTGTTGGGCTCCTCTTTAAGCGTGAGTGAAAACGTGGCCGAATGGTAGAATATTGGCCCAACCATTACAAAGACATGGGTTCGAAGTCCGATCAAACATGGACTTTGTAGTTATATTTTATTTAGGCTATTAATGCAGAAGATAGTTTTTTTGCTTATATTTATAAAATAAAATTACCATGCATTTACATAAGGAACAAATCTCTTCCAGCAGATTGACTGAATTTACATCTTCAAAAGTAGTTGTGTAAAAAAATATAGAAAATAAAACTTAATGGGGTTCCATGTAGAATTAAAAAAATAAAATAAAAAATAACATAACCAAGCTAAGATTTGCCGGTGGGGTATTTCCCCTCCACAGTAGCCTAATAATGCTATAATTAGCCTAAATAGACAATATCATATATATAGGCCTATGCAACATGCACGTTAAAACAACAAATAATAAAATCTGAACCAGCGCTTCTGCTCCTGTATTGAGAGATTTCAGTTTCAGTGGCCTTAATACATTGATTCACGGCTTTTTAAAATGTCAAGAAGTGTTTTGAGGTAGTTTTGAACGAAATATTGAAGTTTATAATTGAGTATTAAATGGCTCGTTTTCACTGAGGGGTGCGGTACAGTACGGGTTCGGGTCGGGTACACCATGATCCGGCTTGCGTTTTCCACCGCCAACAGTACCCTTACTTGATAAGCGTGCATGCTGGAAAGAAGCGATCATTTTCGCGTGAAAAAGCGACATAGTAAACAACAATGGATGACAGACAGCAGATCTTTTCTTGCTTCTCTGCATGTTTGTCACTAGAAACAAGGCATTAGGCGTTTCTCAATACCAAGTAGCCAACGCAAAGTCCGAACTCAGGAGAATGATCCCGAGGACGCGAGTCCAGTTCTGCTAATGGAACAGCGCGTTCTTGAACGCGCACTCAGCTCGCTCTGGCTCTTCAACTCCGGTTATCTCTGTATGTTCATTTTAGGCAACAATAAAACGAAATATGTTCTAAAACACCACTCTGCTTCTTTCGATTTCATTTCAATACATTTTTAACATTATAAAGCACACAAATGTGGTGCAGGCAACGCATACGTTGTGTGTTAATTATATTCACTGCATGTAACGTTATATTTATAACAAAACTAAATATAAAACACAACCCTGCCTCTTTTCGTCTAAATGTAAAAATGTTAAACATATTCCAGGCTATATGTATTGTATTGCATATCACATTGGTACAAATGTTGCAATAAACAACATTACAGATGATCTTGTAATAAAATAAAATAAAAAATGACAAAACTATCTCTTTTTGTTGAATTTCAGTTTTATCAATGATAGTCATTATAAAAGTATAAGTAAAAGTTACAAAAAGATATACAGTAAAGCTTAAATAACATAAAGAAACAATTCAGTCAGTCAAATATAGCCTACAAATTCAGCGCTCAAAGATATGAAACTTCATTGGCCTTCTGCCAAAACTATTGGCCAGGGAACGAATAATAGATTCAGGAGACCAAAGATCACCTGTTATTAGGTTTATGCAGGACTAATTGTATCTCATGTTTAACCACTACAGAGACGTCAGAGTCAGTGGCAAACATCAAGATGACTAGCCGAGGGAAGGCTGTTCCAGGCGGGAGCACGAGCGCGAAGCGTCCGGTGAATGCTTGGAATGGATCTCAGTCAAATTATCATAAATCTATAAATAAACCACAGATTTGAGCTTTAAAAAAAAAACTACTTTCTCGCCTGAAAAACTCTTAAAACTACATTTCGTGACACTAAAACAGTAGTATTATATTTCAACTGTATGCTTCTTCTAATGCAATTTTAGCACGCGCGAGTGACGATACTCTGTCCACCAATCACCGTTCTGCAGTGAGTCTAGCTCCACCTTTTAGTACCCTTTCACTGATCTAGGTACCCCAACAGAAGGGTACCCAAAAGTGGTATGGTACGGTTTTGCTTTTTGGTACCATTCACAACTTTTGACAGTGGAAACGCAAATAATCGCGTACCGAACCGAACTGTACCGGACCATTCAGTGGAAACGAGCCATTAGTAATATGCGTAGGCCTATTCTAAAATTGGGTTTTATTCTGGCATTAATTATATAGTGTTCGACAAACGCGGTTTCGCAAAGTAGCCTAATGTTAAGCATTCAATTCAATCAACTTTATTAATCCCACAAGGGGCAATTAGTTTTAGAGCAGCATGTTTGCAACAATAACACAGTCAAACAGAACGTAAGCCCTGTGTGTGTGCATGTGTGCTTATAACATCAAAATGTTACACAAGTTGTGTGTGCGTCACACGTTAAATGTTTTAGAATGAAACACAATTCAAATGCAAATATGCGCCCTCCCCACTTGAAAGGCCGTGTTCCACCAAAGCGTTTTTCCACACGCCTGGCGTATGTTTTCAATTGGAGAGCGCCGCGTTTTTAAACGCCATGAGCGTACTCAAGTCAGCTCCTGATTAGGCTGGTGTTTTTATGTCGTTTTTTCTTCGAACAATTCAAGAACAATATGTAGGCTACAAATTGAACATGGTTTATTTTTTTTGTAAAACTTAAAAACTGGCCTTTACTTTTCTTGACGATTTCTCGGTAGCTTTTGTTTGAAGGCATTCAATTGCACCAAAAACACTAACGTTAGTATTTAGTTACATTACTGCACTTTATCACAACTGGTTACCAGGGTGCGCTTGGGAAGAAATATCTGTGAAAAATATAGGCCTACTCAAGCAGGGCCGGATTAAGAGTTCAACAGCCCCTGGGCACAATGTCTTGTAGGCCCCCTCTAAGCAGGCCAAATGTATATTTTGTCCAAGGACATTTTAATATGGCATTTACAGTTTTACTGACTTAATCTTTGTTGAACTATGCTGGAGTATAAGTTCATAAATGGTTGTTCTTTCCTATAGGAATTTGTAAAACTATGTTGGGTGCTAATATAGTATTTATAGTTTTACTGATTTACTGTTCCTTTAGAGGGGTTGGGAGGCATGCTCCCCCGCAAGAAAATGTTTGTACATTTTAAGGTTAAATGCATCAATCTTGTGCTCTTTGAGAGATCAAAATTAAGAGCTTCAACCCTTGAACTGCTCGTTGAACAAAGAAAACGCATTGATTTGTACCAGGACAATAAACAGGGCTCAAACATCTTTTTAGTTGAGTCTCAGTCTACATTACATTATCAATGGAGTTTTAGGATCCCAAACAATTATTATAATAATGTAATTATGATTTATATAATTATTCCTATAATAATAAATTATTAGTAAAATCCATATAGCCTATTAATGTACTATATAAATGAAAATGAATATTTCAAAAGTATATTTTAGTCTACATTACACTATAATATAGGAAAATTAAAATACTTTTGTCCTTATTTCTTCACTTGCAAGAAATAAACCCTTGAGCTTGTATTTAGGAGAAAAGACCATCCTGATCGCGTGAGCAAAGTGCACACTTTTCTTTAAATCACCCAACACTGATGCCTATTCTTAAAGTCTTGTGCTGTTTTATAAACGCAAAAAGCCATGTCATGGTTTCAATTTTAATTCATTGGTAAAATAACACGCTAGAGACCTGTGTTAGGTTATACATTTTACATCTCATATGTGTTGGGAAAAGGGAGAAGAGACTTCGGCAAACGGCGGATTCGAACTCAGGTCCGAGCGCTGCGCATCAAAAGCTCATTCACGCCCTCAGCGCGTTACGACCTAAGCCACTTTAGCTGTGACGTGATAGCCGTCTTTTTTTCCGTAAAATTTGTGGTTTTGTGGCTCGTCCCCCAGAGTGTGCCGCATGATTCAACCTGGCCTCCTGTTTAGATGCGGGATGCATTGCATTGTTTTTAAAATCCTTTTTTAAAATGGATTATTTCTTGCATTTTCTAAAAAAAAATAAAAAAAATAAAAAAATAAATAAAACATTTAGGATACTTTTATCTTTAAAGTTCATTTTTAGAGGAAAAAGCTCAGTACTAGCCTATAATAAGCGAAAATAATAATAATAATAATAATAACACAGTTCAAAAACTGTAAAAGGTTTGGTTATAAGTTATACATTATTTTATGTTAAATATATTACTGTCTTCGGTGAACTCGTTCATAGTAATAAACAAATAATTAGCTATCAAATCAAAATCCATTTAGGCTACTATTGGCTTATTTAGAAGATGATTTTATCCACACACAAAAAAAAGAACAAAGCAATTCGTAAAATGTCAGTCTTAGACAATATTAATGGGCTAAGATTCTAACAAACACAGGTTTTTAACACATATCAGACTGTTTGTGTGAAGCGCGCACTGCATGTCACTGCCGCGGCTGCAAACACTTGCATGTTCCTATCAACAGTGGAAATATTTAAAATAATCTAGCATTTCTGGTCATACAGAAAAAATACATTATACATAATACATTATTTGCAACTACACTCAAAAAAATGATTTTAGCTCTTTGTTCAATTTCATTAATTAAAATGAGCATATACAACACAATCCTTCATATAAATGATTCCAGCTTAATTTCATTAAATGTAATCAATGTAATCTTTTAAAAATTTGGTTTACCGATTTTTTTTTAATTGAGTCAATATGAATATTTTTCGTTCGTCTTAAACGGGTGTCACTCAAAAAAGGAATTTTGGCCTCTTGTTAAAATAATTAATTAAAATAAGCAAAAGTAACATGATTGTTTAATATTGTCACAACTTAATGTAATTGTGTTCAATCAACCTAATTCATTTGTGTGAAATCTACATGAATCATTGTTGTTGACATCTAACTGGGCAGTGGATCTATAGTTCCCAGCATGCTTTGCAAGGGACTGGATTAAGAGGGTCAATTTATGGAAAAAGTGTTATTTTATGTGTTTTTCAGTGAATGGAAAGATTTTGTTAGTTAATGTTAGTGTTTAATGTTCAGTTATGTTAGAAACTTAGAGTACTTTCTGTAATGTTTTTGAATTTTGTGGTTACCATTATGCAGACGAGTGGTGACTGTGTTTAGGTCAGTACTGTGTTCAGACTCAATTTTATACAATATGTGCTTTAAACCTCCTGTTCAGGCTGTGGGCACTCAGTATGCACTATGTGTAAACCTCACTCGCAGTCCTGCACAAGTAATATTATATTACTATGTTAAAAATGGTGTCTTGGAAGTGATCATAGAGTCAAAATAACTATAATTATAATGTTGGTGAATTAAGGCAGGACAAAAACTAAATGTAGTTAACCTGACAAAACTTTATCTAGTAGGAATGACTTAATTAATTTTAATTTATCCAACAAGATTACAACAAATTATTTCAAACTAATTTGAATTTGTTGGAATAATGTAATTCAATTTCGTGGAAAACCTTTCCTTAATTTAATTAAGTTCGTTCAACAGATTATTTTTTTGAGTGTACTTTTATTTATGTAAACTCACAATAACAAGAAAACGTTGTGTAGGCTATTTGTAAAATAAAATAAAAACAATAAGGCGCGCTTTCATGATCTTCGGAGCGCGTCTCATTTCTCTAAAGGTGCATCAGCTTTACAGGATGGAGATGTTTAGCCCGACACTAGAAAACTGTTTATTTAAGCAATAAAAATCCATCGTTTTTTTTTCAGACACATTTATTATGATTAGGCTAGCCTATAAATCACCTATAAATCAGCTCTCTCTATGGTTCCCGAGACATGCTCTTCTCATTTAGCACTGCGGGCAAAATATCGTTTTTAGAAAGTAAATCTATTTTTTTTTCCATATTAATTTGCGAATATTTTAAATGTTTAATAAAAGCAAGAGGTCAATGTTATTTATTTTTTTGTGCACAAACACTTGGATTGCCTATGTCAAAATCTTGTGTTTATTTGTGATCATCTCAGCCCTGTATTATTGTCTAACCTGTATTATGACTGACATTTGATGAATTGCTTTGTTTCTTTTTTTTTTTTATTAAAGCGTCTTATATTCTCTTCTCTGCATCCATCTGCATCTCAGACGCGCTGATCTAGAATCTCCCCCTATATAACGTCATATAGGGGAAAGTTTACTCCCCTTTCTCTGCTTTGCCCGCCAGAGACCGACCATGAGAAAACGAGCTGAGCAGGACGTACGAACACGCGCAGGCGCGGTTTTATTTTTTCCTCGAGAAATAGCTTTGAGATTTGAGTTTTTCCTCAAAAATATCATGGCTTGCAAACGAGCGAAGCATGGCAGTTGCTCGGTGTTCGGATGTACAAATGAACACAAAAGTATTTTTTTTAGTTCCTTCATCCGCGCCTCTGAAGAAACAATGGGTTAATTTAATTTTCTCTGGAAATGCGCCGACTCAACTCCCAAAGTTTTGTATGGTCCAACAGGCAGGAGACAGGTTAGTTAATCTTTCTCTCAAAATCGTTCGATACTGTTTATGCATCAGTAAGTCAAGCCAGACTATTATCAACTTCACATCGTTTCTTTGAATAGGATGAAAATAATCATAATTAAAGCTGCAAGCAGCATTTAGCGGGGTTCAAGCAGTTAAGGCCTTTAAGCACAAAAGCATCAAAAGGCATTCAGTTTTATTTAGCATACATTTATCCACTGACATAATATTTGGAAAACACCATTTACAGCCATTACTGGCAATTTACCATAGGAAATGTATGGTTTTAAAGCTTTTTAACAGTTATAGCGCCACCTATGGTCCGATCTCCATGAAACTGTGCATGCTTCTTCAACATGTTATGACACATATGCTCATCAATTTTTGTGAAGTTCTGAGTTTTCCTTTAGGATTTATAGGCTTTTGGGAGCTTTTTGTAACGCCCTTTTGTAAATGACCCTGTTATAGCAAAACAAATGACAAAGTTCAACTTTTTTTGATAATTATTGATCTAGAGAGTCCAGATAACTGTACTGAACTGGTTTTGAACGTTAAGATATGAAAATTAGACGATCTTAGATGGAACACACCATTTACAGTCAATACTGGCAATTTCCCATAGTGAATACATTGTTTTTAACATTTTTAACAGTTATAGCGCCACCTATAGTCCGATCTCCATGAAACTTTGCATGCTTGTTAATGATGGTATGACACATATGCTCATCAATTTTTGTGAAGTTCTGAGTTTTCCTTTAGGATTTATAAGCTTCTGGGTGCATTTCGTCACACCCCTTTTGTAAATTACCCTGTTATAGCCAAACAAATGACAAAGTTCAACTTTTTTTTGATAATTATTGATCTAGAGAGTCCAGAGAATTGTCCTAAACTGGTCTGGTTCTGATCGGGCAAAAAACCAGGGACTAGTTCGCAAAAGTATGTTTTTAACATATTCGTGAATATTTAACGAACGATTTGATTGACAGCAATGGTTCTTGAGGCAAAGTTGTTCATCACGAGGAGATCTATCAAATGATATCCATTTTGTGGGGATGTGCGCAACACCACGTGATTACAGAGCCATAAAACTCGTTAGCGCCAACTAGTGGCCGATTTCTTTCAAAATTCTTACAGACCTCTAGGGCCATGAGTCGAACATGCCCATCGAGTTTCGTTTCGAATCGGCCTCCGTTAACCTTGTCTCATAGGTGCTCAAACTTCATTGGTCGATGGCGGCCATGTTTTTTGAGATACGCCACTTTCCTCATACACATACATGGGGCCTTGGTCCAAGACACTGCATACCAATTTTCAAGTCAATTGGACTAACGTTCAGGTGGTAATATGTTTTTTTCATGTCATAGCGCCACCTAGTGTTCAATCGTCGCGATTTTTTTACGATGACCTCAAATTGAACTCATACACATGTGTACCGAGTTTGGTGAAGATAGCTCGTTTACTTCTCGAGTTATAGCCATTTTAGTAAAATAGGCTCCTCCCACAACGTTTATTTTGCGCCCCCTAACAACCGGAAATAGAAATTTCCACATTTTTTTGATAATTATTGATCTTCAGACTCCAGAGAACATTTCTGCACTGGTTTGGTTACGATCGGGCAAAAAACCAGGGACTAGTTCGCAAAAGTAGTTTTTCGACAAAATTCAAAATGGCGGAAAATCTATCATGGCGGAAATGAAATCGGAGATATACGTTTTTTTCGTCAGGTGAAGAGCTTTCCAATGATATAAGACACTTGAGTGTACGACTTACGGTCTAGGAGTTATGAGCCGTTTCGCGCAATTGGTTATTATAGCGCCACCTATGGGCCAATCGGGCTCATAATTTGATAACCTCTCCTCGATTTTTGTACTACCAGTTGACAAAGTTTCAGAGCTCCAGCACTTACGGTTTGGTATGCACGATGCGTTTTTAGGGGAGAATAATAATAATAATAATAATAATAATAATAATAATAATAATAATAATAAAAATCAGTACAATTACAATAGGGTTTCAGCACTTCGTGCTTGAACCCCTAATTAAGGAAAGTGTTTAGCAGGATTGATATTCTAAACGGTAAGCACGCGCTGCTTTGTTTACGTTATGTGTATCTGCAGCCGGCAGCGTTGGTTTTCCTTTTTGAATGACGAATATAGACTAATATATCTCCAGAAATAGACAGTTGGCTTATTAAACGCAGGCGCAGAAAGCACATTATAGCTGACAGTCAGCACGCGCTGCTTTGTTTACGTTATGTGTATCTGCAGCCGGCAGTGTCGGTTTTCCTTTTTGAATGACGAATATAGACTAATATATCTCTAGAAATAGACAGTTGGCTCATTAAATGCAGGCGCTGAACGCACATTAGGCTATGGAGCGGACGAGTTCCGGGCTTTAGAGAGAACAGAAACTGTGTTACACTGCACAACGAAGCTCTTATACTGTATGTACATCATTGTGTCTGCATTGGTGAAAGCAGAGAGTGCAGAAACTGCGTTATACAATAAGATCTTCATTCTCGCGAATCGACAGACTGTCATCTGCTGCTCAATCTCATCACAGCAACATTTTATGTGATGAGAATCTAAATACTTCAAAAACTTCTCACGAATCTGTAATCTCGTTATCTGTAATAGTAAAAACGTATAATAGCTGTAGTAAAACGTACTCAAGATAGTTTCACATGTAATATGTAGCTATTTCATATGCAAGCATGTCAGCCAATCACAGCAGTGGGCGGTTACATTGAATCCCACAGCAGACACGCCCCTACAAACAGAGCGTTCTAAGCAGAGACTAAAATCAGGCTAGGAAAAATGCCTTTTATTTCTAAATTATGACTATTTTTGATCTAAAAAACATACTAACATTAAAAGGGCAACCCAGGAAACATTATAAAGTAATACAAAAAACCCATGTTAGGGGACCTTTAAATATTAAATAAACCCAACTAAGCAAGCCAAAAGCAAGGCAAAGCAAGGCAACAGTGGCAAGGAACCAAAACTCCATCAGATTGGATGGAGAAAAAACCTTGGGAGAACCCAGGCTCAGTCGGGGCCAGTTCTCCTCTGGCTTACATTCATATTGTTTATATGACATATCGCCATAACATATCGCCAGCGTTGAGTCGTCTCTTGACAGGCGTTGGGGCATCTGAATTCCCCATGAGAGGCTGGATACAAACTGGACCTGACGAACGCCATTTTTCTCGGGACAACGTCTGGAAGGCTATTTCAGAGTTTTGGAGCTAAATGCGAGAACGCCCTCCCTCCTTTAGTGGACTTAGATATCCTAGGAATGACCAGAAGCCTTGAATTTAGTGATCTTAAAGAGCCCCTATCGTGGATTTTTGAAAATGACTGTTCATATGGTGTGGAATATAGCTCTAAGGGAATGAAAACATCTTGCAAAGATTTATATCTGAAAGTGCACCGTATATAAAGTTATTGTCTTTCAAAAGTGAGAGTCGACTCTGAGTCTATGAAATGAATTGTTTTTGAAACGAGTCATTAGCTGGTTTCGTGACGTAGAGACATACTGGCCGCGCCCAGTTACTGCGTGCACAGACGCAAGTCTA
Organism: Hybognathus amarus; assembly: GCA_030378365.1. Classification (NCBI taxonomy): domain Eukaryota; kingdom Metazoa; phylum Chordata; class Actinopteri; order Cypriniformes; family Leuciscidae; genus Hybognathus; species Hybognathus amarus. Next base: position 50,367 of record JAQIUQ010004213.1, read on the forward strand.
AATAGAACACATTCAAATACTTTTACTTCATCATAGCATCATGTCGAGAAGACGCTGTGTTCTACAATGCAAAGATAGTTCAGCCACTTTGTTTTCATTTACCAGGGACGAGCATGTGAAGAATCGGTGGTTAGAGTTCATATATGCAACAATACTACAACAGTATAGCCGATTGAGTTTATCATTTTAATTACGAATCGTTCCTAAAACATAAATGAATTCAAAAGTCGATTCGCATGCGGTTGTTCCTGAAGGAGGGCTCAGTAACTTACTTAGCCAGTGTATATGGATCAGCTTACTCCTATGAATCACAACCTGTAAGTATTATTTATAATTGTTGCTTTTATGGGCTTTGAACGGTTTTGTTGCGTTGGTGCGAGGAGGGAAGGTGCGATAAGTATGTGTGTGTGTTTGTGTGTGTAAGTTACGCTCAGCGCAGCTTCTAGGTCTCCAATGTAAATTTTTTGTAAATATGTGAAATGTTTGTCGCTGTTATTGGAGTTGTCATAAAGAATAGAGCATCTTGTAGTACTGCAGTGCTTTATCAATATGTTTTTGCGTTATGCTGAACAATTAGGGATGCACCGATACCGATACCGGTATCGGGTATCGGCCTCGATACCACATTTTTTAAAGTACTCGTACTCGTTAAAAGTCCCCCGATATCTGAGAAATGGGTTAATCACAGGCGCCGAGTGCCCGCCCCCAGGCCCCGGCTGCAGCTCAGAGCGGGGAGAAGGCGAGGCGAGACGAGACCTGTCAGCCGCGTGGACCAAGTCGGTACTAAAAAAATGTAAACGTCACGGTACCAAGTCCCGGTGGTACCGAATACCTGATCAAACCCAGTTCCGTTTGCACATGCATGCACCAAGGGCGTGAAGTTGCGTCATCATCATGAAAGCGCTGAGACATGGCGACCGGCGGCGCTGCTGATGTGTGTCTGTGTATATTAAACTGCAACACGACTGTTTAAATATGAAACCTGCATGTTCTGCTTGTCTCTGTGTGAATGAACAGTGCAGACACGCGGTTTCATTTAACGTTAGCTACCTCTCACACACACTGAAGCTCGAGTGACGCTCGCGCTATTCTCCGTCTCTGCTGCCTCACGATATGATGACATGATTCATGATTTCATCTCCGAGAGTCACTTCATGAGTAACGGTAGGTATTTTACCGTTTCATTTGAGAAAAACGATCGTCATATCATTTCTTTTACTAGGTGTTTCTCAATGTCAAGGATACTTCCCTTTGACATTGAGAAACGCCCAATGTCTGTATCAGACACGCACAGAAACTCAAAGGTCTTCACGTAGGGGTGTAACGATTTTCGAACCGAACCGAAAAACCGCGATACTGAACTCACGATTCGAATCGCGATACTGTCAGTGCGTACCGAACACGCCCCGCCCCGCCCCCTGCTACCCCGGCCCCACCCAGCCCGGCTCAATGGACCTCATGTCTTATGTAAACAGTACACAATGAATTCAGTTTTGTAGCCTAACCACCATTAACACCAAATAACAAGCTCCGTGTTTTGTTACTTTCGATAATAAGCAAGGTGTAATCTTTCAGATTCTGTCTATTTGATCACGAAATTCAAACAATAAATGGAGTTTTGGCGCTCTTTGATGTGACGTGACATATCGCTTACTAGGCTCCTCATTTCAAGCGGCAGCGCGCGCGCGAGTAAACGCGATCATCTCTTCCTCAGTTACAGAAAAGACACCTGAAGGTATGTTGAAAGATACAGTATACTTACTGAAAGGCATCATAACTCGTGTAATCGCTCAATCAGTGTTTCAGCCACGGAAAGACGTCGATAAAACAGCAAAGCTTTAGCTTGTCACTAGCATTATATTTACCTCAACAGGCAAGTGATTCAGTGTCCACAACTTCCTATAAATAAACCTTTGCGCTAAATAAATGCACTGTTAGCCTGTATATTATATTTTACTTAACCTGTTAATGATATCTTGATTATTTAATTTATGTTTAAAATATCTTTCATGAAAATGACAACTGTGTAATTATTAGAGTAAAAACAGAAGTTAATGTAAAAACTGCCTTATGTTCAGTTTACATGTTTTCATACAATGTGTTGTGTGTTGATTATTATATCTAAAAAATAAATGGCATCTGAATTTAAGTTAAAAGTCTAGGCTACAACATTTAATGTTATAGTAATGTGCAGCCTTCAATATAGTTCACAGCATTAGCAGATTTTTTTAATCCTTGTGAAATGTTTAATTGTAACTGAATTAATTTAAAGACAAAGACCTTTTTTTCATTAAACCACTGTTTAAAAAAAAAGCCATTTTAACTTTCTAAACCGAACCGAATCGGAACCGAACCGAGACGTCAAAACCGTGGGAAAACCGAACCGTCAGTTTTGTGTATCGTTACACCCCTATCTTCACGGCAACCCGTCAAAATAAAAGTTTGGTAAGAAATTGACAGAAATAATTATATTAGGCTACTGTACAATAGATTTAACTACGTCTCTATTAATCAAAATTGCTACTACTAATAATGTGTGCATAAGGTTGCTTTTTCTCTTGATTTTTTATAAGCAATATTTCTCAATATCATCAATATTTTCGTATAAACAGCATGTAGCCTTCAATGCTTTCATAAATGTACCATCATAAATAATAGTCATTGAATTGAATTTTTTTTATTTAACTATTTGGAAAAAAAGAAAAAAAAAAATATATATATATATATATATATATATATATATATATATATATATATATATATATATATATATATATATATATATATATATATATATATATATATATTCTTTTTTTTTTTCTTTTTTTCTTTTTTAATATATAATATTATATATATACGAAAAAATATATATATATATATATATATATATATATATATATATATATAATGAAATAAAATATAATTAAATAAATTGGAAAAATAGTTAAAACTGATTTTAAATCATGTTTTTTTTATTAAGTACTCGGTATCGGATATTGGCGAGTACTGAAATGCAAGTACTCGTACTTCGTACTCGTTTTCCAAAAAGTGGTATCGGTGCATCCCTACTAACAATAACTGACTGGGTCTGTCATCTGACCAATCACGGCCGATTTGCGTCACGCAAAGGAGTGGTTTGGAAAAATGAGTCGTTGTACGAATCATTTGGGAGTCGATGAGCAAATCTGTTAAAAATAAATTCATATTATAAGACAAATAAAGTGTTTTTTATCCTTGCATGCATGTTAAACTGTTTTTGGGAACTACTAAAACAAAAATAGGAACATTTCAAATGCTATGATAGGGGCTCTTTAAAGAACGCGGTGGATTGTAGGGCGAAAGAAGGTCCGTTAAGTACATTGGAGCTAAACCATATAGGGCTTTATAGGTTAGTAGTAGTATTTTGTAGTTGATACAGAACTTAATAGGTAACCAGTGTAGAGATGATAAAATCGGTGTTATGTGATCGTATTTTCTTGACCTAGTAAGAACTCTAGCAGCTGCATTTTGGACTAACTGTAGCTTGTCTATTGAGGATGCAGGACAACCAGCTAATAAAGCATTACAGTAATCTAGTCTCGAGGTCATAAATGCATGAACTAACTTTCCTGCATCAGAAACAGATAGCATGTTACGTAGCTTAGCAATGTTTCTAATGTGGAAAAAGGCTGTTCTTGTAACATATGAAATATGATTTTCGAAAGACAAGTTGCGGTCTAGTATAACACCCAGGTCTTTTACTGTAGTGGATAAAGTAACGGGACATCCATCTATATTAAAGTTGTATTGTAAGAGGTTTTGTGAGTAGTTTTTTGGACCAATAAGTAATACTTCCGTCTTATCTGAATTTAATAGCAGGAAATTACGTGTCATCCAGCATTTTATATCTTTGAGACACTCGGTCAATTTAGACGAGTTAGTGTTTTCGTCTGGTCGTGATGAAATATATAGTTGAGTGTCGTCAGCATAACAGTGGAAATTAATTCCAGAAAGAATTAATTTTCTTATAATATTACCAAGTGGCAGCATATATTGAGAATAGCAGAGGGCCTAAAACCGATCCTTGCGGTACTCCATAGTCTACTGACGTTATCTTAGATTTTTCCCCATTTAAACAAACAAAATGATAACGGTCCGATAAGTACGATCTAAACCAGCTTGATGCCTGTCCCTGAACACCAGTGTAGTTTTGTAGTCGATCCAAGAGTATTTTATGATCTATAGTGTCGAACGCAGCGCTAAGATCAAGTAGGACTAGTATTGAGATACAGCCTTGGTCAGAAGCTAGAAGTAAATCATTTGTAATTTTAACTAGCACAGTTTCTGTACTATGATGCGGTCTGAATCCTGACTGGAATTTTTCATAGATATCATTTTCTTGCAAAAAAGAGCACAATTGAGCGGACACAACTTTTTCTAGTATTTTGGACATAAATGGAAGATTTGAAATGGGTCTGTAATTTGCTAAGTTATTTGGATCTAATTGCGGTTTCTTAATGAGAGGTTTTATTACTGCCAGCTTGAATATTTTTGGAACATGACCTAAAGGTAAAGAAGAGTTAATAATATTGAGGAGAGGCTCTTCCACTACAGGTAACACTTCTTTCAGTAGTTTAGTGGGTATTGGATCTAATAAACATGTTGTTGGTTTAGAAGCAATGATAAGTTTATTTAGCTCTTCCTGTCCTTTCGTTGTAAAGCGGTGTAGTTGTTCTAGAGGGGCCATAATTGAGGCTGCAATAGCCGCCACATATACCTTGAGCATGGATGGGGATCTACCCTTATCCAAGAGCTCCTGTAGGAAGGAGAGAACCGAGCTGAGCACCAACTTGAGAAAACTGACCACTTGGAAGCATGAAGCTGTCTATTAGAGGGTGCTCTAGCTTGCGTAATCGTGTTTAACACTCCGTCGGGGAGACGGATGGGTACCCATTGATGGCCCATACATGCAGAGCCCAAAGCTCGGGTCATGGGTACCAAATTGTCCCCACGGCCTGTGAGAGGAGATCTCTCCTCAACGGGACAGGCCACGCAGCCAAGCTCTGAAGCTGTATCAGCTCCGGAAACCAAACTTGGTTCGGCCAGAACGGTGCTACTAGAAGCACAGGGGAGCCATTCTCCCTGATACGCTTGATTACCTGTGGTAACAGCATGATCACAGGGAAAGCATAGAGAGGGCAGCTGGGCCAGTGATGGGCCAGCGCGTCCTTGTTCTCTGTGAAGCATATTGGACACTAAGCATTGTCTTGAGACGCAAAGAGGCCGACTTCTGCTGTACCAAAGGTGTCCCACAACAGCTGAACTGTCTGAGGGTGGAAAGACCATTCCCCTGGGGGAACGTTGTCCCTGGACAGCTTGTCTGGACCCACATTCAGATGGCCTGGCACACGCGCCGCTCTCAACGAGAGTAGGTTGCGCTGGACACATACAAGCAGGCGTTCTGCCAGTGCATGAAGGTTCTGTGATCTCAGACCGCCCTGGCGATTTATGTAGGAAACCACCGACATGTTGTCCGTGCGGACAAGGACATGGTAGCCCTTTAGCAGGGAAAGAAAGAACCGCAAGGCGTTCTCAACCTCCTTCATCTCTAGACGGTTTATGTGCAAGCTCTTTTCTTGGCTTGACCACAGGCCAAAAGTCGGTCTGCCCTTGTAGAGGGCGTCCCAGCCCGAATTGGAGGCGTCTGTTGAAACCACTTTCAGTTTCGAGATTACCCCCAGGTTTACACCTGTCTGATACCAGTCGACCGCCTCACAGGGCTCCAGAGCTGTGATACAGTTCTGAGTTACCTTGAGACATAAACGACCGGATGCCCGTGCTCGACGCAGAACCCTCATCTTCAGCCAGTGCTGTAAAGGCTGTAAAGGCGAAGCAGAAATTATTAAAGGGATAGTTCACTTTGAAATAAATTTTTGATATGTTTTAGCTTATCTCAAGTGCATCCAAGATGTAGGTGTTTTTATTTCCGCTGTAGTTTCAATTTTTTTATATTTTTAGGTCAAACCGTTGCGTCTATCAGTCATATAATGGAGGTCTATGGGGTCCACCTCAAAGAGCATGCACAGAGAAGTCCAATTTAAACATGATTCAATGATTCGTAAATGACACGAAACGAGCGGTTTGTGTGAGAAAACAAACAGTATTTATATTGTTTTTACCTCTTGCAACCACAGCCACAAAGCGCCTGCGCCCTCAGATCACATGGACGTAGCTGTGGTTACAAGAGGCAAAACGATATAAATACTGTTCGTTTTCTCACAAAAAACCACTTGTTTCATGCCTTAGGCCATCAATGTGTACTTACATTTACGAGTCATTTAATCATGTTTAATTTGGACTTCTCTGTGTATGCTCTTTGAGGTGGACCCCATAGACCTCCATTATATGACTGATAGACTCAAACGGTTTGACCTAAAAATATCAAAATTGAAACTACTGTGGAAACAAAGACACCTACATCTTGGATGCTCTTGAGGTAAGCCAAAACATATCAAAAATTAATTTCAAAGTGAATTATCCCTTTAAGTTGTGATTGGACTGTGTGTTTGGCATGCTTTTTTTTATAAAAAATTGCATACTTCACCTCCAATGGTCATGGTAAGGACAACATTATTGTTTTCTAGTCTTGGAACCTACTTTATTGGACTCCTTGACCACAAAAATGTACACGTTGATACCAAATTTGTCATTATAGCTATAACAGAAGCAAATATATGGGCCTCTCAAGTATGATTGGTGGCCATTTAAAAAAAAATGTGCGTATATAAGAAACAAAATGTGATCTCACTTGTGTCTTAGGATACATTTATTTCTATGGCCATAAGGTACTTCCATACCAAAGGGGACCTTTGCATCATGACTTGAAGTCAAAAGTCGCTTAACCTCTCTACTGTTAGGTGTGAAGGCGTCTAGCCTAATGTTTAGAAGACCTAGCTTTAAGAATTGTTTTTGTTCACTGATATTTAGATTTTCTGGTTTAATTACAATAAGATTTTTGCTAGATCCTGCACTAGATTTATTGTTTGGCTTCACTAAACGAGGAATAGACACAGTTTCTATATAACGCTCCACTCTATGCATATTAGTTAAGTTTGGGCAACAGGGGCTGTGATTTGGACTTTGACTTACCAGTCATCTGGAGCGTAACGTCTCGGAGATGTTGTCCGACAGAACAGCCGCTCCGATTCTGCTGGGGTGGAGTCCGTCTGCCCGATACAGTCCAGGTCTCTCCCAAAACAGATGCCAATTATTTACAAAGAGCAGTTTCTGTTCATTACACATTAACATTAACCATTCATTAAGTGCAAATAGTCTACTGAACCTTTCCTGTCCTTGTCTGTACGTGGGAAGCGGTCCAGACACGATGATCGTTGCTTTAGTCGCTGTGGTGCGTACCGTCTCGATCAGGCTCATGTAGTCCTTCTTCAGAACCTCGGTCTGCCATAGCCTTATGTCATTCGCTCCCGCTTCCAGCACAACAGCTCCGATGCGCTTGTCACCGTTCAGGATCTCGGGAACCTGTGCAGCGACATCAAGAACACGGGTACCAGGAAAGCAGTGAGTGCGCACCTTACCTTTACTTTACTGAAGAGGGGAGAAGCGGTTCCGAGTGGAGATCTCGAAGACCGGGAGGGGTGGAGAGGTAGCTCTGGTCCTGGCTCGTGTCTTCCGCTGCGTGATCCATGCTCCATGGTGTTGTGTCGGTGCCGGAGTGAATGAAGCCCGAGATGATCGCGTCCTCCTGGGCAGAGGAACATATGGAGTAGACGAAGTCGGAGTCAAAGAGTTAACGTGAAGCTTCAAGCGTTGAACGCCGATCCAACAGCTCGGCTTGCTTCACCAGCAGACCACGGATCTGTTTCTCGACGTACTCCAGCTCCTGCTTCACCGAGAAGAGCTCCGAATGTGTCCTCACCTGCACACAGAGGTAACGTTAGACACGCATCTGATGTGTTCGCCATTCTAAAAGATGAACAGTAAATTAGTAGTGATACTACAAATATCACTACTAATTTAGGACTGAAATGTCGGATATAACCCGTATCTTTTCAATGAAATTGGTGTAAAATGAGACGGCCGATGGGCAAGGGCCACGCGTGGAATGCTAGCGGGCTAAAGGCTAGTAGCCTAAATTCGGAAAATTGGATCTAAGTAGCGATATCAAAGCAATCCAATTGTTTTTTATAAGGAATAGTATCGAGGATAAGTTCACGTGATATAAAAATAGAAAGTGCTTGTTTATAAATGAGTGGTAAAGAAGAAAATCAAGGATTAATGAAGAAATTCTCCGGAGCTACAAACACAAATATCGATCGCATGCGCAAAAAGTGTGATGTGAAGTCCTTGTGAAGTCCTTTTAAAAACAATGCATCCTGCATCTAAACAGGAGGCCTGGTTTAATCATGCGGCACATTCTCGGGGTCAAGCCACAAATCCGTGAGTACGGATTACAAACCCTTGAGTACGGATTGCGAAAGCGTGGGCACGGTTTATGAATTTGTGGGTACAGATTGCAAAAACTGAGGGCACGGTTTACAAATCTGAGAGCATGGATTAGGAACTTGTGGGTACGGTTTATTAATCCGTGGGCACGAATTGTTAAACCGAGGGAACAGTTTAAGAATCCGTAAGTACAGTTTATAAACTGAGAGGTCGGATTGCAAAACCATCTCGATGAGGGTAACAAAAACTGTACGAGTGCGGATTAGAACCCAGAGAAGCAGGGACGCGTTGTGTGTATGAAACGAATGAAACGAATGCTGTTAGCTAAGATTTCAAAAGTGGTGGGGACAATATCAACCCTGGCAAAAAGTGGTGGGGACATGTCCCACCCGTCCCCAAGTACAGCGGCTGCAGTGTTAACCTTGAATTTATCTGTGACCTCAGCTCTCAATGAGAAGTGGCAAATTATGTCGGACACTTTAAGTAAATAAACAGTTAATAAACTCGCTAATAAACAGCTACCTATTTAAGCTTCAAGAACGTAAAACATAAAAGCTGTCGGCCAACAGCATGTAACGAGGTTCGATCTCACATCGTTTGTGAGTCTATGAGGTTGAGGATGATGCGTTAACCACACAGCTATCGTTAGACTGCTAATGCACTCATGTCTTATACGATTGTAAAGCCTAATTGATGTAGCCTAATATGTTTCGACTGCAATGTTTTAAGGTTTCATTATTTTTTCAATTTAATTTCAGTATTGTGATTAATTAATTAAACTACGTTTCACTTGGATTAATCTGCTACCAACTTTCAATCGCTCTGAAAGAGCCGCGGCGCAGCTGTAGATTACACAATAAACAGACACTTTTCAAAGTCTGTGATTGTAGCGCCTGTTGGAGGTTGGATCAGGTTGGATTGGGAAAATCCGATATAGTGAATTGACGTGGTATCGGTCCCAATACCGATACTGGATCGGATCGGCCCCATCCCTAAAATAAATAAATAAATATATATATATGAGGAGTTCTTTCCAAAACGCTAATACGCTATAAATCTATTTCAATAGTTTTCAGGAAAACTACATTTTTTACCTAGACCCACACATTTTGTGAATATTCAAAATATCCTTTTGAAATGTTTTATTGGTTCAGTCTGAACATGTTGAACAATGATTATTAAATCAAACAACAATATTGTTAAGGATAAATTAAAAGTTAATTTTTTTTTTTTTTCAAAACGCCTTAAATCCATCCATTTTTTTGTAAAATATGGTTTGTCTTTAAAAAAAACAAAAAAAAAACAAAAAGAACATGCAACATATAATCAGGGGCTCATACTATAAATTAATATAAATTAAATTTAGTAACACAATCTAAAAAAAGTAATGATAGTAATATTATGTAAAGTTATTTAGTAATAGCCTACATTCAGAGTCATTTTTAGTAAAGTGTCAAACCTGTAACAAATAGTACTAATTTCTACATATGCATGAAAAAACGAATTATTAAAAATGATCAATAATGATAACGATATTCAAAAGTAGGGATGGGCCCCCCTCCAGCACATGCACACACACACATGCATGTATAGGCTAGAATGTGCGCAAAGCGGAGCGGCTTGACGCTTAAATAGAAGTAAAAAAAAAAAACAAAAAAAAACATAAAATAAACATAGGCTACGTTTCACATTTATGTTTAATAATATTATGTTACTTATTTTTAGTATTTCATCTATGTTGAGTAGGCTATATGAAAAGGGAACCGCATGAGATGAGTAAGATAGGATCAAAAGCTACCCAATATATCGGAAAATATTTGGAGAGGGTCAGACATGATTTTGACCAACATATTAAGTTTTGTTTTGTAGAAAGCTTGTAAATTTCGTTTCGGCTAAATTGTATCTTCATTTTAATAAATGTTTCATCAACAAATTGACTGGATTAATACATTAGAAGTAAATATCAGGCAATATAATCAGGACACAGGCTGTGTGAACTGGAGCGCGTCTCATATACGAACCGAAACACCGCGATGCTTGCCTCACAGACCTGAGAACTACAGATAGCTTTAAATGTCTACTTTTAAACAAAACAATTAAAAACGAAAATAAATTGGCAACTCTCTGCGTATGTAGGCTAATTCGAAGTATGCGTTTAGGCCTATGCGCGTTCACTGCGAAGATGGCGAGTCAGCATCATCAACTTTATCTTTGCTGCTGACACCGACAGAAAACACTAGTTTACTAGAGTTTAGAGCAGCATGTTTGCAACAATAACACAGTCAAACAGAATGTAAGCCCTGTGTGTGTGCATGTGCAGTTGTGTGTGTGCGTCACACGTTAAATGTTTTAGAATGTAACACAACATTCAAATGCAAATATGCGCCCTCCCCCACTTGAAAGGCCGTGTGTCCACCAAAGCATTTTTTCCACACGCCTGGTGTATGTTTTCAATTGTTTTCAATGGGAGCGCCGCGTTTTTTTAAACGCCATGAGCGTAATCAAAGCAGCTCCTGAGATTAGGCTGGTGTTTTTAGTATGTCGTTTTTCTTCATACAATTCAAGAACAATATAGGCTATAGGCAACAAATTGAACATGGTTTATTTTTTGTAAAACTTTAAAACTGGCCTTTACTTTTCTTGACGATTCCTCGGTAGCTTTTGTTTGAAGGCATTCAATTGCTCCAAAAACACTAACGTTAGAAACATTACTGGACTTTATCACAACTGGTGACCGGATGCGCTCAGGAAGAAATAGGCTATCTGTAAAAATACTCCAGACATTCATTTGCCTAACATGCCAGACGGTAACTACTAGGGCTGTCAATATTCCTCTATAATACTATTCGAATTCCAGTCCATATTTTATGTAATATTCGAATAATATTCGAATATTAAATGCTCAATTTCATCCTATTATTAATATTTACAACATTACACATTCTTATGGATCGCCAATGCCACTATAGCCTGTGGTTGTTGTTACACGTTCTGTCCACTAGAGGGAAATCTAATGTTACTACAATAAACATTTACATCGCTTTCTTATTAACAATAAAAAAGCGGAACAAACGTGTGTCCATCGATATTAACTACCAGCTATACAGCGTGCTAACTTTGAAAATCCAGCTGCATTCTATTAATAACTTAGGCTTCTTGAATGCTGGCTAACAACTTTTTTAAAGCTGGTTCTCCGACATTGACAGCGCTGTGTTGGACTTATTTGTGCAGCGGTGTTCCAAAGGGCAACGACATCATGACTTTTGCATCAACATACACGCCATTTTCAAGTCAAGTGGCGTGTTATCTGTATGCATTTTGAGCCATTTCATGAGATCAGTCTGTAAAGGGAGAGAGAGCGCGCGGACTGGCTTTCGCACGGCACTCGCAACGTCTCGTTCTCTCCCTCTCTGCCATGCACGCGCTGCGCGCTTTGTACGTTATGCGCGCAGTATGTTCTCGCTCTAGATTCCGGCAGATTTTAACTAATTTGCGGGCATCAGGGATACGCTATCAATATGCGGGAGACTCCGGATCTTCCCGGAGACTTGGGATGTCTGTATGGGAAACCCTGATGATAGCCTACAGCTTGGATAACGTGCACAATTGCGTTACAATTCAAAAACTTTATTGTTCATTAGACGAAACAAAAGCATTTCATTTTCAAATGCGTGTAAGCCGCGAGAAAGATTGCATATATATATATATAAAAGCAATATTCGAATAGTAACTTCAGCATTCGAATAGTATTGTTTTTTTTAATATTCGAATTATATTCGAATTTCAGAATTCGTTCCAACAGCCCTAGTAACTACATAACGTTAACGTTATGTTAACAGCTTATTTGACATTTAGCAAAACATAATTTTCGGGTTTTATCACATAGTGTCAGAAATATCCACACACCCGAAATCCAACTAAAAAAAACGCAACCTTAGACAAAAAAACAAAGACAGATACCCTATGGAAAAATCCTTCAAATTTGTATGGTACATTGTACCATATTTTACGTAATCTACAGTGTATTTAAATAAATAAATAATGTTGCCTACAGGTATAGCCTATTTAAGTCTGCTACATTTTAAATAAATCTGAGAGGGTATGCGCCCCGCGGTTTGAATAGGCACCTCTGATCGTTTCATAATGTTTTTCTCACCTTTGATTAACACGTGATTGAAACTACATTTCGGAAACTTTTATCTTTAAAGTCCATTTTTAGAGGAAAAAGCTCAGTACTATAATAAGCGAAAAAAATTAAAATAAAATAATAATAACACACAGTTCAAAAACTGTAAAAGGTTTGGTTATAAGTTATAAATTATTTTATGTTAAATATATTACTGTCTTCGGTGAACTCATTCATAGTAATAAACACAAATAATAATTAGCTATCAAATCAAAATGCATTTAGGCTACAAAGGCCTATTTAGAAGACGCTTTTATCCACAAAAAAAGAACAAAGCAATTCGTCAAATGTCAGTCTTAGACAATAATAATGGGCTAAGATTCTAACAAACAAACACAGGTTTTTAACGCATATCCAACAGTTTGTGTGAAGCGCACACTGCATGTCACTGCCGCGGCCGCAAACACTTGCATGTTCCTATCAACAGTGGAACAATTTAAAATAATATAGCATTTCTGGTCATACAGAAAAAATACATTATACATAATACATTATGCATCCCGCATCTAAACAGGAGGCCTGGTTGAATCATGCGGCACATTCTCGGGGACGAGCCACAAATCCGTGAGTCCGGATTACAAACCCGTGAGTACGGATTGCGAAAGCGTGGGCAGGGTTTATGAATTTGTGGGTACAGATTGCAAAAACTGAGGGCATGGTTTACAAATCTTAGAGCACGGATTAGGAACTCGATGGGTACGGTTTATTAATCCGTGGGCATGAATTGTTAAACCGAGAGAACGGTTTAAGAATCCGTGAGTACAGTTTTTAAACTGAGGGGACGGAATCGAGCTCTCAGGGTTCTAATCCGCACTCGTATAGTTTTTTTCCCACATCAAAACAGTATGTGTATTGATATACTACCACTGAAAAACATTCTCGGTTTTGATGAGTGTAACAAAAACTGTACGATTGCGGATTAGAACCCAGAGAAGCAGGGACACGTTGTGTGTATTTTGATTTGTGGTTTCACCGGAACGAATGAAACCTCCACAATGGATTGCAGCGCGCGTCCGAGTGAAGACAACACATTTCAGCGCTAGATCGCCTCGCAAACGAATGAAACGAATGCTGTTAGCTAAGATTTCAAAAGTGGTGGGGACAATATCGACCCTGGCAAAAAGTGGTGGAGACATGTCCCAGCCTGTCCCCAAGTACAGGCTACAGTGTTAACCTTGAATTTATCTGCGACCTCAGCTCTCAATGAGAAGTGGCAAATTATGTCGGACACTTTAAGTAAATAAACAGTTAATAAACTCGCTAATAAACAGCTACCTATTTAAGCTTCAAGAACGGTAAAACATAAAAGCTGTCGGCCAACAGCATGTAACGAGGTTTCGATCTCGCGTCGTTTGGAGGTCTATGAGGTTGAGGATAATGCGTTAACCACACAGCTATCGTTAGACTGCTAATGCATTATTGTCTTATACGATTGTAAAGCCTCATTGATGTAGCCTAAAATGTTTCGCAATGTTTTAAGGTTTTATTATTTTTTCAATTTAATTTCAGTATTGTGATTAATTAATTAATTTAACTATGTTTTACTTGAATTAATCTGCTACCTTCTTTCAATTGCTCTGAAAGAGCCGCGGCACAGCTGTAGATTACACAAAAAACGGAACACTTTTCAAAGTCTGTGATTGTAGCGCCTCTTAGCGGCCAAAGGCAGCAAATACACCTCAACTTTTACCGCCGCGGCAAAACTGCGTCGGTAGAAACTATATTCTGTTTGTCTACCTACTGTATGTAAAGATACACGAAATTCCGCGTTAACACTAGATTCTGCGTTAATTGGCCAACTGGATGCGGTATCGTCACTAGGGCCCTATGATTTCCGCGATAACGAAATTGCGGATGGAATCGCGGAAATCATAGGGCCCTAGTAACGATACCGCATCCAGTTATACCAGCACGCCTTTTCCCGAGAAGTTTAATGGCTCACCTGAAGCGTGTGAAGGATTTCTTCAGCAGTGCGGCTCATATATGAATCATCAGCCCCAGTTTTACGCCTCGGATTACGACCGCGTTTCTTTCATCTGCTCACTGTTAACTGGAAAGGCTCTGGAGTGGGCAGGCGTGTTTTGGGAACCAGGTCGAATGTCATTTCCTTCTTACGACGTGTTTACCGCCCTATTCAGAAAGACTTTTGAACTCCCCGCAGAAAAGGAGGATCCCAAGGAATTGCTCTTATCCCTGCGTAGGGGAGGTTCGTATGCGGCGGATTTCTCTCACTCACTCCGCACGCCGCCTAAGCCTCTGCTCGCTAAACTGTTTGATCCTCCCTTGAGGACCGTCAAAGAAGCTTCTCAGAATATAGTTCCTGCCAAACCCACTCATTCGTGTTCGGACACCTCGAGCCCGTATCCCGCACTGGCCCTGTTAAAAGTGCTGTTTCAAAGACAGCGGAGGTTTCGCCGGTTCGAACCGGAGTCTGAACGCCTGCCAGCCGTCTCGAGTGAGTCAAGTGCCGAGCTGAGTGAATCAAGTGAAACGAGTGCCGAGCCAAGTAAATCAAGTGCCGAGCCAAGTGAGTCAAGTGCCGAGCCGAGTGAATCAAGTGAGTCAAGTGCCGAGTTGAGTGAATCAAGTGAGTCCTGTGTTGAATCAAGTCAAGTAAGTGAATCAAGTGAGTCCAGTGTTGAATCGAGTCAAGTGAGTAAATCAAGTGAGTCCAGTGTTGAATCAAGTCTGTCCATTGTTGAATCTAGTCAGTCCAGTGTTGCTTCAAGTCAAGTGAGTGAATCAAGCCCAGTGAGTGAATCAATCCAAGTCAGACACCGCTGCAGGAGGAGAAGGAGGATTCGTTTGGTTCGCTGAGGCTCCGGTGAGCGTGACCCAGACGCCTCGCCCTGCCGGCCCCGCCTCTGCGCCTTGGCGGCCGCCCGCCTCTGCGCCTCGCCCTGCCGGCCCTGCCTCTGCGCCTCGCCTGCATCCTTCAAGCTCCAGTAGGCCTTTCCTGAACCCGTTTACCACCCAGAGGTTCTTCCTGTGAATTTCCCCAAGTATTTTTTTGGGGGGGGGGGGCACTAGGTACTCTGCGGGGGCCATGGAGGCGAACGCTGACTTGGACCTCGTCCGAGTCTGTGAGGGACATGGAGGCGACGCTTACATGGACCTCGTCTGAGTCTGTGAGGGCCATGGAGGCGACGCTTACATGGACCTCGTCTGAGTCTGTGAGGGCCATGGAGGCGACGCTTACATGGACCTCGTCTGAGTCTGTGAGGGCCATTGAGGCGACGCTGACATGGACCTTGCCTGAGTCTGCTCCGCCCTCGTCTCTGCCTGAGTCTGCTCCGCCTGAGTCTCTGCCTGAGTCTGCTCCGCCCTCGTCTCTGTCCGAGTCTGCTCCGTCCAAGTCTGGTCCGCCCTTGTCTGAGTCTGCTCCATCCTGGTACCCTTCTAAGCGTGCTTCCCCATGGTCTCTTGCCCTGCTCTGGTCTCCAGGCCCCAGGCCTCTCCATGTGCCTGGCCTCCTGCCTCTTCATGGGCCTGGCCCTCCATCCCAGCCCCCGTTGACCTCCCCCCGGAGCTCTTAGGAGCATCTGGAAGCCACTCATTAGAGAGGGGGGTTATGTGACGATCAGCAGCTGTGGTGCCCTTGAGAGCCACTAGAGGGCACTCTCTCCCCATGTTATGTTTCCCCATGGACTCCTTATGTTTTATTATGTTTAGCTGTTTGTCATTACCTGTGATTGAGGTCCTGATTTAAGCCTGAGTTTTCCGTCATTTGCGAAGTCTTGTTTCACTGTAAGCGTGCAATTCTGAGCGTTATTCCCTGTTCTGTTTCTCCGTGTTTCCCTGGACTCTCGACCTTTGCCTGTTTCCTGGACTGTTTGTGAACCTGTGCTGCCTGCCTCGACCTACGCCTGTTAAGACCACGAGTTATTGGATTATCCCTTTGTTTTACTGTTTGCCTGAGTTTACGTCTGCTTGTGTTCCAAGCTTTAATAAAGTTCTGCGCATGGATCCGAACCGTCTCTGTCCGTACATTACAGCTTCTCTGTAGAGTTATTTTTCCAGCTAACCTTCGAGTTTATGGTCACTGAATGGCTTTAAATGTGACATTATTGTCCCAAGCTGTTATTTTCTGCGGTTGAAACACTGATTGATGGATTACTTGAGACATGAGTCATTTCAGTAAGTTACTCTGTATCTTTCAACACTCCTTCTGATTAGGGCTGTCAAACGATTAATCGCGATTAATCGTATCCAAAATAAAGGTTTGTGTTTACATAATTACATACATTGTATTACATACATGTATTTATACATAATACATGTTTAGATAATTACATAATATGTGGGTGCACTGTGTATAATTATTTTGTGTATATATATTTATGTAAATATGATGAAAAATGGCAGTAAAAAATAAATCTGCATTGTTTATCCTTTTGATCTTTCATTCAAAAAATTGGCAAAATCCTAACCTTTCGTTTAAGTAAAAGAATTGAAAGTGGGGGGAAATCACATTATAAAATAAATGTTTTTCTCCAAAACATGTTGGCCACAATTATTCATACCCTTTTATTAAATACCTTTTTGCAATCTCCTTTTGCCAAAACTGCTCTCTCTCTCTCTCTCTCTCTCTCTCTCTCTCTCTCTCTCTCTCTCTCTCTCTCTCTCTCTCTCTCTCTCTCTCTCTCTCTCTCTCTCTCTCTCTCTCTCTCTAAAAATACACACACATGCATGTATATGTAAAAAAGAATATATATTTATATATAAAATATTTATATTTACATATCATATAAATTATCCAGAATAAAAGTTTGTGTTTACATAATATATGTGGGTGCACTGTGTATAATTATTTTATATATATATAAATACACACATTTGCTTGTATATATTTAAGAAATATTTCCATGTATATACTGTATATAGATTTATATATAATTTATATTATATATAAATATAAATATTTTATGAATAAAATTTTCCTAATTTTTTCCCTAAATATACATGCATTTGTGTGTATGCAACATAACAAAGTGTGAAAAAAAAGAAGGGATATGAATACTTTCACAAGGCACAGTATATATGGTTATCATATTTTATTCAGAAAATGTAAAAGAATGACAAAATGGATGTTTGCCAGGTCACTTAAACATAATGCCTTTGAGACAATCAGTTGTAAAGGGATGTGAAACTGTGAGAGGGAACAGTGAGTTGGAACCAGAAGACAGAAGTGGTGTCTGTTGTATCAATAGATCAAGCAGCAAATATGCAAATTTGCAAAAAGACACAAAGACTCAGTCTCCCTCTTAAGTTGGCATATTTGAAATTCTCAGTAACGTCTCTAAACCTTTGTGTGTGGCAAAATGCTGTGGTGTGACATCTATGCAGGTTAGTCAAAACAGAACCCTATATATTCAGAATGTAACAACCAATTTCAGATGTAACAAGGAATCTGCAAGTAAATCTGGCTAAAGTTTTACCTAATTTTCCTGTAATGCTTTGTTAGAATTGAGTGAATGATTCAATATGCACTGAATGATCATTGTGTAATACTGTTCAGAAACTTGTAAAAAAGTTAATTTTAGTAGTTCATTAATAGTTCATTTTATTTTAATTCAAGTCGTCAGTCGTTCTTATTGCTAAGAAGGAAAGACGTGACAAAGATAATATACAGGTACATTTGAAAATAATTTAACTCAAATGGCTCAAATCATTATTTTATGTTCAAGTATTTGTTTGTTATCTTGCATACCGTTTTTGAAGGATACAATGTGATTTGGGCTGCAGTATATATTTGTGTTGAGTTTTCAACTTGATTGACATCATTCTGCCATTTTTTCTTCTGAAACTTTTCTTGACTTTGACAGTATTATTATTGGCAAAAAGCTGTATGAGAGATTGCTTTGTAATATGTGTTTTAAAAAACATTTGGAGTTGGGGGAAATATGGCCTACGAATAGAGACTTATTCTATGTTTGATAAATAAATATATTATTATATCTTATTATATACAGTGGGTACGGAAAGTATTCAGACCCCGTAAATTGTTCACTCTTTGTTAGATTGCAGCCATTTGCTAAAATCATTTAAGTTCATTTTTCCCCTCATTATTGTACACACATCACCCCATATTGACAAAAAAACACAGAACCGTTGACATTTTTGCACATTTATTAAAAAGAAAAACTGAAATATCACATGGTCCTAAGTATTCAGACCCTTTGCTCAGTATTTAGTAGGGCTGGGTATCGAATTCACATGTTCAATTTCAATTTCGATTCGCAAGCTCTCAGTTCCAATTCGATTCTCAATTCGAATTTTGATTCTCGATTCCTGATTTGATTCTCGATTCGAACCATAATGAATATAGATGTAATACAAATCCTATATTTAAAAAAAACAACAACAGTGGACATACGTTTACTAGTGGTTAATTAATACAAAGAAATTAAGAGCCACAAACCTGTATATAAAACTCTTTTTATTTTAGGTACACTATACACTAAATGCATACAATGAATAGACAAGATTTTGATGCAAGATGCTAAATTGATGCTGAAAATTGGACAAGTCAGAACAGTCGCTTGATCAAACAGGATCAAGTTATTTTATGTTTAAGATAGATATAGATAAATAAATTTATGAATATTTAGAATTTTTTTTATTACATTGATCTTACCTAAATGTTTGTTTTTACAATGGGGTCATTTTTTTGTTAAGAGTTTGTGCATCACATGGAAGCTTGATTTCAATATTTGAATTAAATTGAAAAAGTAGCACAAATAAATAGAATAGAATAAAGACACAAAGAGACATTTTTGGGTAGTTTTTTGGGTATGTCAGAAATACTACAGAAACTGAATAAACTATTCCAATGTAAAATAACACTGGATAGTCTTTTAGTCCTGACTGAATTAAATACATAAGCTATTTATTCTGATTGCTTACAATTAATGCTATATTATGTTGTTATGACAACAGAATTAATGACAGACACATATGGCTGCGTTCACTTTAAGAACTAGTGCACGGTGACGGATCCATTACTTTCTCATTATACTGTCTGTCACGCGCCACTTGTTTTATGCTTATTTAAGACATAACCGACTGTCTTTACGAGATTACTCACCAAGACCATAGTTTTGACATAATTTCACGTGTTTTTAACTGTTAAAGTGATATAATCCAGGGATAAAACTTTTGTTTCTGGCGAGCTGTTTGTGAGGCAGATTAAGGCTGTACTGTACAGGTCCTTCTCAAAAAATTAGCAAATTGTGCAATTCATTATTTTCCATAATGTAATGATACAAATTAAACTTTCATATTTTTAGATTCATTGCACACCAACTCGGGTCTTTTATTGTTTTAATACTAATGATTTTGGCATACAGCTCATGAAAACCCCAAATTCCTGTCTCAAAAAATTAGTATATTTCGTCCGACCAATAAAAGAAGTGTTTTTAATACAAAAAAAAGTCAGCCTTCAAATAATTATGTTTAGTTATGCACTCAATACTTGGTCAGGACTCCTTTTGCAGAAATGACTGCTTCAATGCGGCGTGGCAGGGAGGCAATCAGCCTGTGGCACTGCTGAGGTGTTATGGAGGCCCAGGATGCTTTGATAGCGGCCTTAAGCTCATCCAGAGTCTCTCAACTTTCTTTTCACAATATCCCACAGATTCTCTATGGGGTTCAGATCTGGAGAAGTTGGCAGACCAATTGAGCACAGTAATACCATGGTCAGTAAACCATTTGCCAGTGGTTTTGGCACTGTGAGGAGGTGTCAGGTTCGTGCTGTAAAAATGAAATCATCTCCATAAATAATATGTATCTTCATCTCCATAAAGCTTTTCAGCAGATGGAAGCATGAAGTGCTCCAAAATCTCCTGATAGCTAGCTGCATTGTCCCTGCCCTTGATAAAACACAGTGGACCAACACCAGCAGCTGACATGGTCCCCCAGACCATCACTGACTGTGGGTCCCTGACACTGGACTTCAGCCATTTTGGCATTCCCTTCTCCCCAGTCTTCCTCCAGACTCTGGCACCTTGATTTCCGAATGACATGCAACCACTGAGCAACAGTCCAGTGCTGCTTCTCTGTAGCCCAGGTCAGGCGTTTCTGTCACTTTTTCTGGTTCAAAAGTGGCTTGACCTGGGGAATGCAGCACCTGTAGCCCATTTCCTGCACACGCCTGTGCACGGTGGCTCTGGATGTTTCTACTCCAGACTCAGTCCACTGCTTCCACAGGTCCCCCAAGGTCTGGAATCGGTCCTTCTCCCCAATCTTCCTCATTGTCCGGTCACCTCTTCTCGTTGTGCAGTGTTTTTTTCCCACACTTTTTCCTTCCCACAGACTTCCCACTGAGGTGCCTTGATACAGCACTCTGGGAACAGCCTATTTGTCTTACCCTCTTGCTTGAGGGTGTCACTGACTACGTTTACATGCAGCCAATTTTCAGGTTATGGTCGGGTTAAGGTCAGTATTCAGGTTTCTGAAACATTAGGAATAACCTGTTTACATGCGTGAGCAGAGAGAGTTTCTCCTGTATACATGGAATTGCAAATCCCGATGTAAACGGCGACGCACGGTTCAGCGTCTAGGTGTACGGACGCAAAATGCGTCATTTCCGATTCTTCTTCCTGTATCCAAAAACAACAACAACAGCAGCAAGCAGGATAATGCATAGTTTGGGGCAGATAGCGAATCGCCTTTGTTTGCGCTTAGATGCTGGTAACTAGTGATGCGCGGGTTCGACTTGTAACCCGCGGGCCCCGCGGGTAACCCGTGGTTCGGGTTGGGGCGGGTAAAGAAATTGTCACTTTATTTGCGGGGCGGGTTGGGGCAGGTCATTAATTATTTTTATTTATTTTTTTATCCATGTATGTTGCTTGCAATTTCCAGCCTATATTAAATATTTGGGAATATCTATTTTCATATTTTATAAGGTTTTTTGATAAGGTTACAATACGATTGCTGTAGCAACGTAACTTGCGTGACGTTCCCAAACCTTTGGTGTCACGTGACACGTCACGGAAGCGGCGCGCCAAGCAGCTCCCGCTGCCAGCCTCGACAACAACAACAACGGAGAAATATAAGTGAAGATGGAAGACGAAGAGTGCGGGAGAAATTGAGATTGGGAATATACATGATTAAAAGAAAAAAGGTCAGGCTACTAAATCTAATGTTTGGGAGCGGTTCTCATAAGTACAGTAGTTGCAGGCTAGCAGGAGACAACAGTCTCGGCTAACGTTACCTGAAGTGCAACTCGTGTGAAAAATATACAAACAGTCAGCGCCACAAAATGTCCACTTCCAGCATGTCAAGACATATTTGTGGGGGGTCTAAGAAATAAAAAAATGGTTTAGCCTATTAGATGAATACAAATGCTGCTTTGTAAATGTTGAAAATGTTTATTAATATGACCTGATTTATGGTTCATATTCATAATCGTCTGTTGTTGCCAGTTTACAAGGCAATGTTTTCAAGCACTTTCAGGCTGAAATAAAGGCTATTTTCATTTACATTACAATGCCTAGTAGCTGCTATGTCTATTTAACGGTCGCGGGTGCGGGGCGGTGCGGGTTGTAAAAATAGAGACAGTGGTGTGGTGCGGGCTGGGGCGGGCCAAATAATTCCATAAAAGCGGGACCCGCGGTTGGAA
Organism: Hybognathus amarus; assembly: GCA_030378365.1. Lineage (NCBI taxonomy): Eukaryota > Metazoa > Chordata > Actinopteri > Cypriniformes > Leuciscidae > Hybognathus > Hybognathus amarus. Next base: position 72,617 of record JAQIUQ010004213.1, read on the forward strand.
AAAAAGCCGACCCGCGCATCACTACTGGTAACGTTACTGACCTCGCTCCAAAAGTATGCTGTTCTGTGTCTCGCCATGTTTACTTCCGGTATACTGCACGCGGATTTTTGTATGCGCCGAGAAGTTTCTCTACTCAAAAGACCAAGATTCCTTGCGAATAGAACATGCGCAGAACACAAATCACTATGGGGATATGCCGATACGCGTTTACATGACCAAAAATTTGGGTTAGAAAAGGGTACCCCAGGTATAATATCCCGGTTTTCAAAATCCGGGATATGAGCATTTCGGGTCTTTGCCGGTGTTTACATGGCCGTTCGCGAGCCGAGTTATTGCTAATATCCCGGTTTTCAATGGGTTATTGGCTGCATGTAAACACAGTCAATGATGGCCTTCTGGACAGCAGTCAGGTCGGCAGTCTTACCCATGATTGCAGTTTTAAATAATGAAACAGGCTGGGAGTTTTTAAAAGCCTCAGGAATCTTTTGAGGTGTTTAGAGTTAATTAGTTGATTCAGATGATTAGGTTAATAGCTTGTTTAGAGAACCTTTTCATGATATGCTAATTTTTTGAGATAGGAATTTTGGGTTTTCATGAGTTGTATGCCAAAATCATCAGTATTAAAACAATAAAAGACCTGAAATATTTCAGTTGGTGTGCAATGAATCTAAAATATATGAAAGCTTAATTTTTAACATTACATTATGGAAAATAATGAACTTTATCACAATGTGCTAATTTTTTGAGAAGGACCTGTATGTGCACGCAGTGAAAGACATCTCTGAGAGTGCGCGAGCACGGGATGGTTTAACATTGCTTGAATGTTTAAAATGGTAGACTTAAAAAGACGTGAAAATGATAAACGTTAGTTATGATCATAGGTTACGATGCAATGCTGGCCCGATTGTGCAAGTGAATATTCCATCATGTCCCGAGTCCTGACTCCCGACTCCTAATTGCCGAGTATGTCTCGGCGCCTGCAGCGCCTGACGCTTGCCTAGTACAGAGAGAGAAGACGCAGCTGTTAATATGGAAAAAATCGATTTGTGGCCGTTGAGATTCGATTTTGAATCGACCACATTTTAAAAACGATTAATCGAAAAATCTTTTTTTTGCCCAGCCCTAGTATTTAGTAGAAGCACCTTTTTGATCTAATACAGCCATGAGTCTTTTTGGGAAAGATGCAACAAGTTTTTCACATTTGGATTTGGGTATCCTCTGCCATTCCTCCTTGCAGATCCTCTCCAGTTCTGTCAGGTTGGAGGGTAAACGTTGGTGGACAGCCATTTTCAGGTCTCTCCAGAGATGCTCAATTGGGTTTAAGTCAGGGCTCTGGCTGGGCCATTCAAGAACAGCCACGGAGTTGTTGTGAAGCCACTCCTTCATTATTTTAGCGGTGTGCTTAGGGTCATTGTCTTGTTGGAAGGTGAACCTTCGGGCCAGTCTGAGGTCCAGAGCACTCTGAAAAAGGTTTTCGTCCAGAATATCCCTCTACTTGGCCGCATTCATCTTTCCCGAGATTGCAACCAGTCGCCCTGTCCCTGCAGCTGAAAAACACCCCCAGAGCATGATGCTGCCACCACCATGCTTCACTGTTGAGACTGTATTGGACAGGTGATGATCAGTGCCTGGTTTTCTCCACACATACTGCTTAGAATTAAGGCAAAAAAGTTCTATCTTAGTCTCAGCAGACCAGAGGACCTTATTTATCACCATCTTGGAGTCCTTCAAGTGTTTTTTTTTAGCAAACTCCATGCGGGCTTTCATGTGTCTTGCACTGAGGAGAGGCTTCCGGGGCCACTCTGCCATAAAGCCCCGACTGGTTGATTGCTGCAGTGATGGTTGACTTACTACAACTTTCTCCCATCTCCCGACTGCATCTCTGGAGCTTAGCCACAGTGATCTTTGGGTTCTTCTTTACCTCTCTCACCAAGGCTCTTCTCCCCCGATAGCTCAGTTTGGCTGGACGGCCAGCTCTAGGAAGGGTTCTGGTCGTCCCAAAAGTCTTCCATTTAAGGATTATGGAGGCCACTGTGCTCTTAGGAACCTTAAGTGTAGCAGAATTTTTTTTGTATCCTTTGCCAGATCTGTGCTTTGCCACAATCTCTCTGTCTCTGAGCTCTTCAGGCAGTTCCTTTGACCTCATGATTCTCATTTGTTCTGACACGCACTGTGTAGGGATCTTGCCAGGCAAATCGACCAGTCATCGATCGATCGCAAATCGACCCCCCCCCCCACACACACACACAAACACACACACATACACCGCCACACACATTCTTCCACTCACTGGAGTGAGATCATGTTACAAGACTGTGGAATGTGCTTTATGTCTCTGAACCAAGAGATGGACTTTTCTGTGTTAAAAGACATTTAACCAGATATATTCAATGTGTTTCTATGTATGTGTGTTTTTCCCCCATGTCACAGTGAAGTAACTTTGTTGGTCGTGGCATAAATAGAAATTAGAATACCGGCCTTATGCATGATTAAATGTAAGTGTATTTTCCTTTAATGTAACATAATGATCCTTGGTGTCTCTATGATGCGTAGGAAATGAAACACTCGAATATGCACAGAGGTATAAGGCAAAGGGTATTTTTAATATGTTTTATTGCCAATGAAGATCAAACTGTTATTTTATTAAGCCTCCTTGAAACACCACCCCTCCCACACATGACCACGTGCACTTCCCTGGGAGAACAAAGGACCATAAACCAAGGGTTTTCCCGCTGCAACATCCCTCTCCCCGATTGGCTCAAGCCAACAGGAAGGGGATGGATTTCACCAAGGTGATAAATGAAGGAGCGCCAGCTCCGCCCTTTCTCTTCCGAAAACGCCTCATGTCAAGAAGCACGTAAAGGATCTCCTCACGGAGATCCGACCCCCAACCGGGATCCTTTCTTTGATCGTCCAAAGTTTCGTCTTCTCCTCAAATGAACTACCAAGTTCGTTTCCCAGGAAAGGAAGTGGACTTTGCCGATCTCATTTCCTCGGGTAACGTCACCTCAAAGACTTTTAAGCCTTTCAAACATTCGCGCCGAATGCCAACGAACGCCACGTGACTCCCCACGGAACAAAGGGGCCACGCGTAAGCGACCAACCATGCACGCGCCAGGACGGGATGCGCTCACGCGCTCCACGGAACGCGCGCACACAGGAGAGCAACTCCCTTCATCGTGCGGGCCGGACCACGAGTCCGCGACACACACAGACCAAACATGTTGTGCAAGTATAACGTTACCTTCTTTTAGAGCTTCTCAGAAGCATAAAGAAAGTGTTTTCATGGTGTTCAGAAAGATTAATTGACTGTTTGGTGATTGTAACTCCCTCTCTCTCTCACCCTCACTCTCTCTCTCTCTCTCCAAATCACTTATCGTCTAACGCCCTGCGTCGTCTTAGTTTGTGTTTAATGTTTGTATATACATGTATCATTGTAACGTAGTAAATGCTTACTTAGTTGCCTTATTGAATACTTTAATAAATTCAATATGATCATTTGTGATTGAATCACTGTCCTGCTCATGACATAAGTCTCTGAAGTGAAAGATCGAACGCTACAGGCTTTATATAACTAAACATACCAAAAAGGTTATGTTTTGTGGAGTTGGAATGCTGAATTCTTCTGGCCAGAGAATTAAGTTTTCCCTGCTCTATAAATTAATTGAGCTAATTAACTTTGCTTGTCTTGTGGGATGTGGTCTGTGCAATCTATTACAATTAATTTGTGGTTAATTGCAGAGATACACATGTATGCATATAAGTAAAGTTAACAGAAAGCCCTCATTGAGGGATTTATTAACATGTAAGACCGGTCTGATCCAAATCTGTATGAATAATTATTAATTATGAATTATTAATTATGATATGCAAATTCCCCTCGATCAGGCCCGCCCAGAGTCATTACAGAATGGTGGAGAATGAACGAGCACTTCAAACTTGTTTATGAGCAAATCAGTTTCAGTCCAAATGTGTATATTGTTATTTAATATTGTTATGTAATATTTAATATTACACGCGCACATCGGAGTGAACGCTTTGCGAACTCACGATATGACTGAGCTGGGCACGAAAGCCGCCTCAGCCAAGCATATTTAACAAGCTGCTAAATGTTCAAACGTTTTAGTCACTGTTAAATTGCTAAAAGTAAACTGCAGTTTCCTTAGTATTAAATCTGTTCTGACACAGATGGAAGAGAAACCTCTGTGCATAAACAACATTTTTAATAATTTTAACTCCTCTCTCAGGACGAGATTCTCCTGAGATTGTCGAAGACAAGAAATGATAGAACGACGCTCTTCTACCATTCTTAAAAGGCCTTATATTCTAATCGTTAGAGTAATGATAAGCTCCTGGTTAAAAAAAAAACATTGACTTAGCTACTCAATGTATAAAAACTATAAAAACCGCATATTATCATAAGTGCTATTGTGATATATGTCTATTGGAGCAGGAAACAGATGAGTAATTCCTGTTTCCCTTTTGCACAATGCAGCGAAGAATCCTGCTAACGTGTTTTAAATAAATATAGCACCCAAAAAATCCAAAACTGAAAACATTCTAATCATTAATACTAGTTTTGATAGATGTTATTTGGAGTTTTTGAAACAGATGGATAATTCCTGTTTCCCTTCTGCACAGCGCAGCGAAAAAGGAAAATCCTGCCAAACGTGTTTGTGAAAATAATAGCACCAAAAGAAAATCCAAACTGAAAACATTCTAATCATTAACGGTAGTTGTGATAAATGTTATTTGGAGTTTTTGAAACAGATGGATAATTCCTGTTTCCCTTTTGCACGGCGCAGCGAAAAAAGAAAATCCTGCCAAACTTGTTTGTAAAAAAAAATAGCACCAAAAGAAAATCCAAACTGAAAACATTCTAATCATTAACGGTAGTTGTGATAAATGTTATTTGGAGTTTTTGAAACAGATGGATAATTCCTGTTTCCCTTTCGCACGGCGCAGCGAAAAAAAATCCTGCCAAACGTGTTTGTAAAATATAGTACCGAAAAGAAATCCGTCGAGATTTAAATTCCGCACTATTCGTGATTATGCAGAAAATAGGTGTGTAATTCGCTACACGTCCTCTGAAACAATCACATTTGAAAGCGGGCTGGCTGTAATACTACTGCCAAACACTAGGGTGCACCCCTGAGTGTTTTCCAGTATCAGATGACCCCAGCCCCGACTTAACCCTCCACGAACGCAATAGCGCCCTCGTGTGGACACTAACAGCTAGGTCATTTCTTTCCTCAAAATTCTGTCAGGAACACCCTGCTTCCTTACTGAATTTCGAACTAGTTTCCCTAATTTTCAATGCATGTGCAATCTACAGCCTGTTTCATTAACATGATTTCCCTTACCTTGACTGTGTGCACTTGTTTTGAATTTGGTTCAAACCACATTTGAATTTGAAATTCAGAATTAAGTCTTAACAGTTTCTGATGACCACTTGGGAGGAAAGCGCCCCCTTGTGGCCATCACCTAACCTCACTGTCCTGAATGGCTTTCTCTCTCCCAGTCGGTTTTGTTTTGGTTACAGTCACTGATCCCTCACCGTAATCGTGATTGTCATCAAATATAACACCAACCTGTAATTTTACTACACTTATTTAAATTTGGTTTGAAACAAACAAATTTCAAAGTTAATTTGAATTAAGTCTCTCATTTCCCATTGGGAAATTGCTTTATGGCTTTATTTCTATATTTCCATTTCAAAGTATTTTTAATAATTTTGATCTGGTTTTATTACAACTGTATCCTTACTAATCTAAAGGTTACTTAACCCCTATGCATTTGCTCAATTTGAATTGTATTTAAATCAGTTTGAATGCACTTCAAATCAAGCTCTCTGTCAGCCAGATTGACCACTAGGAGGAAGGGACACACACCCTTAGTGGCCAAAACTCGCCACTACAGATTGCTTCCTCCTGTGCTCCTCCCGCTGCACTTAATGCTATCTCTTCCCTGTATGGAGGTTGGGTTATTCTGATAATTGACATTGTCACAATTCCCTTCGTGTTTATACCATAGACTTTAGTAAAGCCGTTGCCTTTGATTTTTCAACAAAAATAGACACTCAACTTGATGTAGATAGAGGAGCTTTAACCTGTTAACCTTCAGCTCCACAAGGGGGCTCACAGCTGAAAATGACATACCTGGATAAAAATAAATACAACTCCTGAGAACAATGTACCACAGTCACAATTAAGGTATCTTTGGAAAGAAGACAGTTGGGACTCTACTAACAATCAATCAGAGTTGATAATGCTCTAACAGAAAAAAAGTTATAAAAGTTGAAGTGCCTCAAAAAAAATGTGCGCTACAAATAATGTTTTATTATTTCATGTACAAATATATAAAAATAGACCTGGAGTAATTCAGATACCTAAAGGATTGAAAGCCACAAGTCTCATCAGTTTATATTTTAAATTTGAGGAAGATATAATGAACAATGGGGTTCCTGCAAACTTTTTTCCAAGACTATGTCAGTTCCCTTTCTCCCTCCCCCTGCCTGAGGCACATCCCCAGAAATGACATGCCCAAACTAAAATATTTGCAGTTGCTGAACTATTTGCACTACATGCACAATTTAGACATATTTAAAAAGAAGACACTTTATAGTGTATTACCCAAATGTTAAAGTTGAAAAAAATTACACAAACAAAAAGTTATATAATGTAAAGTGTCTTGAAGATAATTTATACTGTGTGTAATATTTTACAATTTCATGTAAAAATAAATGAAAACAAACCTAGAGGAATCCAGTAAGGTAATTGATTGAAAGACACAAGTCTCATCAGTTTATATTTCTAATTTGAGGAAGATATTATGAAAAATGAGATTCCTACAATATTTTTTCCAAGACTATGTCCAGGTACCAAGAAATCTCCTTGGATACATCAAAAAACCTAATGACCAAATGTTATGAAGGGCACAGCAAGCTATTTCAGTCAATTCATAAAATAATTCAATTATAAAATAATACACACAACCATTAGACTTTATGTAAGTGATTTATTTGCACAACAGAACAAAACATATATATGCTAAATGCATAAGTAAAATATTATGAAATATATATATATATATAAAAAACTGAGCTTCTTTACAATAGAAAATAAAACAAAACAATATAAATACTGTACTTTGTTGGCTTCATATATTGCTTTAGTCCATTCCTAGCTTTTGATGCCACCATCCTCTTGTCAATGGCAATGTTCTGAAAAAGGATGGAAAAAGTGAGGAAACAGAGCTTGCATTTCTTTTCTGCTCGTTGGCTGGTGCTTGGACACCATTCTTCATCTGAGATTCAACTTGATGGCTGTTGCATGGGAAAGAATGGAAAGATAATTAGCACTGCATGTGAAGTAAATAATTCTTTTTAGCATTTATATAGTTGGCCATTCATGAAACAATCAAACTGATGGGCAGTCGTTTAGACAGCATTCGTACTAAAGCACATCCATTCAATCAATCAATGGCCCTTGATGACCAGTGATATAGACAGCATTCATATGGATGACCAGACATAGAACCAACAATCACACTGATGGCCGGCCATCAGACAGGAATATGCCATTTTGATAGCATACAACTCCTTCCTAGTTATCTCTAGCACATATTTTCTGCAATTCTTTCCACCAATTTCTGCATTATATAAATGTACACAACGTATACATTTTTACAATATAACATACATCATAATTACAGTACAAAGATTTGCATTTGTACTAACTTATAAATATTATGTATATTAGACTGTAAAAAAAACAGTATACGTGCTAGGAAAAAACAAAGGAATTGTCAGTCTATTCACATCTATGAACAGGTGTCTAGCTGCCTACATCCTTTTTCCCAGCACACACACACCACATAGAGAGATAGTGTGCCAGAAAAAAACGGCAAACAACTGCACAACCGTCCAAGGAGTATAAACATGTTACAAAGCAACTCACCGTTATAAAATTGGATAATCTTTCTTTTCCGTCCTCAAGCCATCATCATCGCGGTCTTCTCAGTGTCATCATCGCTGCTTCGAGTGATCTCGAATAAAACATCTTCAGCAGATAAAAACTTATTTTGACAAATCATTTTATGAAAGAATCTGCAGTCTACAGGGCTCTCAAGTTTTGAAGACAGGCAAGAGTGACATTCTCCGCCCCAATGGGGGGGGGGGTGTTGTTGGTTGTTGAGGGGGGGGGGGTCGTTGGAATGTGGGTGTTTCATTAATAATATTAATATTAGTGTTTTTGTGTTGTTATTAATTGCTGAGACTTGCAGAAAATGTATGACACATGGCACCGTCTCCTCCTCTAATGGGCCTACCCTTTTGGCCACCTTCTCTGGGCCAGCATCCTCTAACCTAGCCTTTTTAGGGGGCTTTCCTCTCAGGGCGAATGAGAGGATGCTCGTTTGCTTTTTACCTGACATCTTTGAAAGACATATATGCAATGATTAATGCATCCATGGCCAGGATAATTATAAAATATGATTCTCTAACAGCAGTCAAGTTGTCTTTGTTTGTGTCAAACAATTTGTAAATTTGTTGTAACATTAAAACAGGAGATCTCATGACTTACTCTGCTCAGTGATATTCGGAGCTCCAGTCGTTTCCTCTGCGGGTGAACGAAACTTTTGGAAGAGATGTTGTTGCAGAATCACGTGAACAATTCCTTGAAATGCTTTTTTATTGGTTGTTGCGTTAAATCTTACCCAGATACAGTAGTGCTATTTTCTGATTGGCTAAAATTGTGTAGCCCTTTCCTTTTTTTGATTGGCTGATAAAGCGACAGGCTGCGAGAGCAGGGGAGACGCGCGCGCTTGCGTTCCACTATGAGAGTGAAGCGGCTAGAGACAATTTGGGCGCTGCGGCATATTAAATATATGATAAATAGTTTTTCTGCGTGAGAAATACAATGTGTGGCGGGAGTGCCGTGACAAAAGACCGAAATGAGTGACTGTCACGCTCAATGCGTGACGCTTGAGAGCCCTGAGTCTATAAGACGAACAGATGTTTGTTGACTTAGCTATCTTAGCCTGTTATCTTAGCTCTTAGCTTTAGCAGAGCCCCGTTTAGCTCATGTCAAAACATGACAGAGGTGGGTGGGAGTGGTCAGAGGCTGCGTCGAGAGATTAGCTCCTCAAGTGGAACGGAGAGCAATAAAACATATGTTCGCGTGAGAAATTCAAACTTCGCGGGGCATCTTTGGTATCGTGCACTGGTTGGCTACATTTTTTATCAGTCATATCATTTCAATTCTTTCATTGGCTTTCGTTGTAAAGACAGAATTATATGATGTGCATATCATGACGTCAAAAAAACTCACTGAAGTGTGTATATTTTGAACTAGATATCGCTTATCTTTGTATTTGTGTGTGCGTGCGCGGTCTTAGTTTGTTTATTACACTCTAAGCAACACACCCATATAACGGTCTGCTACCGGGGTCTGTTTTTTATGTACTATTTTATTGCATAACCGAGCAGTATGATACGTCACCCGGAAGAAACGCGATGTAAACAAAGAATAACCATGGATATAACAACGTTATTGTTTCTTTGGACATAAAATGCTCTATGGGATGTTATTCAGTGGACAATCAGCTTTCCATTCAATCTGGAATTTTTAGCAGTGGATGCGTGTCTGGCTCGTTATTACAAAATAATGGTGAGTACTCCGTTTTTGTTTACGTGTGTTGTTATGTGTACTGTTTACCTAAATGCAAGAAATACATTTGTTATAAGCTTTCCATCGACAAACACTGCCCTGACATCGATGCCCGATGCTTAAACCTTTAACATTATATATAGTTTGCCAAGATTAGTGATCTTCTTTAATGTTAAATCCATTCATAAACATTAAACTGGTGAGGGGGGAGGGCTTCAGAGCGCCGGCGGTGGCGTGAAGGTTAAGGGGTTAATTCAAATTGAGGCACACTTGTTCTTCATCCTGTTTTGTGTTTGTAGGTAGAAATCTCTCAAGTGCTGTGGTAATGTGACAGTCACCTTCGCTTGGGGTCCGGCTGGCTGGTTCGTCTGATCTGCGCCACCATCGCTGACTGAGCACAGGTCTCGTACTTTCCTGTATCTTTATGTTGCATGCGGCCCGCAACACGACACCACCAATCTGGCACCGCCGGTTGTGTTCAAGGTCAAGTTGCTTGAAAGGGCGCACCTCGGTACAGATGCACGAAATGCCCGGGACACTGCTGTCAGGTGTTGGGGGGTGACAGAGGGACCAGCCACGAGGCTGACTCCAACCGGGATGACCTCATTTCACCCCAGGCAAACTAGGAAAAGGTATTAAAACCCATCCACTTAATATTGGCCATCGAATCCTAGAGATTCCCCTGATATTTGAAGTGGTTGGCTTCCTCCGCCTCTCCAAGCCACAAACTGCAGGCTTTAGCCTCACAAACTGCCTCTTTCACTTTTAACACTTCTTGTGTACTATTAATGCCATTTCATTACAGACCTCCCCATCTTTGATGGTTGCATGTTACTTCAAACTTTGCTAGCTTGCCATTGCTCTGTTCTGTTGTGCTCTGTTCCTTTCAGTTCACCTAGAGACAGAACCTCTCTGACACACCAAGGAAAGCTGAAGAATAGTTTGACAACCAAGTCGTTAGCATCAACAGGTGACCCCTAAGCTAGCGCCCTGTCAAATCTTCATTCAGACCCATGATGACCTACCCAAATTGTCCCACCTAACGGTTTAACTGTCTGCATCAGTTAACCAAAATTTTCATACACGGCCTAGCCGGTATTATAGCTCGTTAGACGTAGTCGAACTTGCATTGGTCTCTCTGTGTGTGTTGTGTTCATCTCGCCCACAGTGAAGCCAGTATGTTCCAGTCCCACAACCCGCGGGGACAACCTGGAGACATGGCCGAGATTCATGACATCTCCATCCCTGCCCAAAGCCACCGGTTACTCAGAGCCCCGAGCCAAGAGCAACTGGACGCAGACGTGTACAAGCTGATGGCGCACAAACCAAGCCAAAGCTCCCACGACAAAGACTGGGCCAGACACGTCAACCTCGCCTACCAGCTCAGCGCACACGCACGCCTCCGCAAAAGGAGCCGCATCGCCCTGGAGCACAAGGTTGCAACGCCGAGGATGACAACGACCCCGAGCTACAGAAGGAAGTAAAAGACTTCAAACTGCCCTGTCTAAATCTTCTACACAGACTGAAGAGAATAGTCAGAGAAAAGAACCAAAGAGGAATTCAACGAGAAACTCGACAAAGTGAAGCCCCTTTGCAAAGAGCAGAGGCTGAACTTAAAGAGATTCGAAAGCCACGGCCTACGAAAGAAACTCTCAAGAGGCCCGTGTGACCATCCACAAGCTCGTTCAGCAGAGACAAGATCTCGAACATGAACTTGATCCACAGAGTTGCAATACTCTTATAGACTACAGCATGACCGGAAAAGGGGAAACACACACCACAAGTCTCCCCTAACCAGTCTGCACATTTCAGCCAACAACACAAGAGCTGAAAAAGGGGGAGGTGGGAAAGCCCGCCTTCCACCACATCTCTGACAATCTACAAGACATCGACTTTCCACCTGCTGTCTCCAACCGGTGTCTGACACGACACCGACACCCAGCAGAACAGACCCAGGAGGGCCTGTGCTACCACCACCGGCTCCGAACGAGTTTGCTGTGGAACTTGCAGCGAACCTATAACTGAGGAGGACACCAGTTTCAAGAAACCTCTCCTCCTATCCCGTCAGTCACCATAGTTCTCCTGCCCCCACGCAAGGCCCACTCAACGATGCGTGAAGGCCCACTCAGTAAGAATTCCTAAAACCCCAAATTATTCTGAACTGCAACCCAGAAGACACTGCACGAACGCAGTGCAAGACTCTGCTAAAAGGTCCTTGATCAACATCGGACGTAGAACTTTTAAAAAGTAGATGAAAATGGGTGTTCAAAGAGTTGCAAGACTCTGCGTTTGTAGAATTAGAATTTTACTAAGTTAAAGGAATCTTACATAGACATGTACGCCTCAACGGCCGACAGACTATGCATGACTCTTTTGAAACAAACAGTTTCTAGATGTTGTTTAGAACGGCACCGTTAAACATTTCACGACAGTGAAGAGTCACAGAAAACACCCACTCCATACTTTGCCTTGACGACAGAGTGTAGTAAAATCACCCGAGTTTAAATTACTGTTAATCAACAGGCGTGCACTTGACCATCGCGGTCCAACTAAAACACTACGTGCAATACGCATCTTGATAGCTGGCTTGCCTAAATGCAGATAAAACAAATAGCGGGAATTGACATCTCTACTTAGAAAAAATGTTAGGCCTTAGACTCCCAACTGGTATCAGGAACTTCAGCATTAAAGCGTAAGTCTGTGTAACAGAAGAATCATCTCAGCAGCTTGTAATCTGTACCGATATCTTTTCCGCTTTGGAAACAAACAAAAAAAAAAGAAATCCAAAATCGCGGTATAAGTAAACCTGTTTCTGACGAAGACAGCTCAGGACAGAGTTATATGTATGTAGACCCGGGCGACGCTCCCCTGCTACAAAGTAAAGGCCTTAATTTTATTGTTAGATTGATGCAATTCACCTAAATTTTAGCTGCTTCTACAAGCAGAAAGCTACTAAACGATCAAAAGAAGTAACTCGCGGAAAAGTCAGCATTCATGCATGAGAGAGACGTAACTATATATGCTTAGGAAAGCTAATCTATTCCCTTACTCTGTAAGCAAATAGAACAAGACAAGCTTTAACTTGCAGCAAATCTATTTCCTTACTCTGTAAACAAATAGAAGACTGTGAAGTAAAGAGCAGAGTTCCATGAGAAAATTAGCAAATGCCAAAACACATTTGCGTTTTACTTAATGCAACCAAGTTCTTGAAAATCATAAAGTATAGGTGCCTCCCTTTTAACCCGTTAAAACATGCATGATTCATGTAAAATACACAGACATTCTTCAGGTACTGTTGAATTGCTCTGACACCCTCTGGCTCCCATGACAACTTGTCACAGGAAGTGCTAACTCTTAATGTCACTTTTGTAAACAAACCAGCCTGGGTGGCTAAGCTAACCTAGCCTAGCATCAAGCTAACTTAGGCTAAGCTAAACTGACCCATCACTAAGCTAACTTAGGCTAAGCTAACCTAGCTTAGCATCAAGCTAACTTGGGCTAAGCTAACCTAACCTAGCTCCAATCCAATGCAGGCTAAGCTGAATAACCTCCACAGTTAGCAGTTAGCATTATTTTCTTGAACCCTTAATCACCGCTGTGTTCCACAGTGCAAAGTATTCTAGAATACTTTCCTCAACACCACTTAGGGTTTCTAATTATTCACTTTCCGTGTTTGCAATTCTTATTAGCCAAAGTTTACCCTCACAGGGTTAGGAATACTCCTTGCTAACCATTGAAGACTAACTTCACAGATGCCCTGTTAATTAAACTCAAGTTTAACTGCAGGTAAACTGCGTAACTAACTACAGAAGAATTTGTATAACCATAGGAATTTTTCGTCGGCATGTTGACTAAACCTTTGGAGGAACACACCCAATGTGGTCTTGAACACGCAACCGCTACAACCCACTATAGAGTGTTGATCAAAGCAAATCCAAAGTTTAGCCACTAATGCCACTGATTATTCTCGACTTCAGATCATTCCCATGTTTTGATCATTTTATTTCCTTTTGCTTTAATTTTGATTTTATTTTTCCTCGTTAATTATTTCATTCCTTTGACCTTGATAATAATAGCAAGCAGCTATTCCCTTGTCCATTAGGTCCTCTATATGATTTAATTACTTTGCCTCTCTTGTCCGAGTGTGGTTCCATTTCCCATAGGGCCCAGAAAGGAAGCAGACACTCTTATTTGTTATTTTGGCTTAGTTCCAGCCAGTGCACTCGTTTTGTGACCCTCTAACACAAGTAATCTTAACAATTTACTAAAGGCACTACTAGAGTCCTGAGTAGAGTTCTCAACGGGTTCGGGTCGGCCCGACAAATCCCGACGGAACCCGCGGGTTCGAGGCCGGGTTCGGGTCGAAAATATAAGCAAATGACTCGGGTCGGGTCGGACCTCGGGCTTAATCTTTTCCACCCAGTAAAAAAACAAACAAATTATTATAATCATCGCTGCTGTTCACCGTAAAGAAAGTCTGGCTGCTGCGTGCAAAGTCCATCGCGGGTGGCTGGCAGAGAGGAGAACACGCCTCAGTCTATCCACTGTGGACGCACTGATCTTCCTCCACGATGCCTATTATAAGCATATGATTATGTTTGTAGGCTTGGTCTATTTTGTTTCAAAACTCGTAGCCCGCCTGCTGGTTTCAAAACGCGGGAGACTAGGAAAAGGAAAAGAGAATCTGACTGCGTGAGAAACCTGACAGGAGTCCCGCTCTCGGTTCGAGCTTTATACTCATTAGCGCGAGCTCAAAAGCAGCACTGGATGCAACGGTGATGCTGACCTGGCGATCTTGTTGATGGACTAGTAAGTCAACCTTTCTAAGTTTGTGCTCATTTTATTTTGTGATTTCACCGGAATGAATAGACGCTGCAACGGCAATAGACTGTACTAGAACGCGTGCGCGTCCGAGTTCGGGCCGCGGGGCCGGGTTCGGGCGGATAATTCATGTTGATGTGTCGGGTTACATCGGGTCGGGCTTCAAAAGCCACGGGCCAGGTCGGGTCGGGTAATAATTTTCAGGCCCGTTGAGAACTCTAGTCCTGAGGATCGACAATAAGCAGAATTTAAATAAGAAAGCTGTCCTTTCCCCTATTATCGTTCACGCCATCGAGCCATAGTGAACCACCAGCTAAGTCCAGAGAAATAACTTAGTCATAAAGAACCACCTTACGTCATTTATTTCATCTCGGCTATGTCCTTCCCAGGAAATACCCTTGGAACCACACAAAAACTTAGCCCCCTAACATTCGCAGCTAAGATTCAGGACACAAGAGACACTTAGCTTTATGCGTAAATACTTAACGAACCTATTAAGCAGTAGTTCTGAACTTTTAGGGCCACGCATTAATCACTCACAACAAGGGTGCCAGAATGCCACAGAGCCCCTGCGTAACCTGACCTCAACCTCCCAAGGAACCACTGCCACAAACCACGGCATGGCTCCAAAAGGATTGGACCAAGCTAACCAGAAAAGCCACGACATGCAGACCAGACTGTCACTTGCAAACTGTCTAACCAACCTGACTGCATGAAACAGATTCTGCTCGATATGGATTACGTCCAGTCGTGAGGTGCACAGCTTCCTAGCTCGTCAAACAGAGACTGCCAAAATGGACTATTAGCTGTTGCAATAAGCTTCGATCGCTTAACTCCCTGATCCAGAATCATACCAAAGGTTCTCACCGCCGTGGACATCAAGCAAGACCGACTTGAAACTCCACCGACTCCGACAAACCACCAGGTATGGAAAGGATGCCAATCTCAGAACTTTGTTTCTTCGAAGCTTGCATCCCACAGTGAGTTATTCCGTAAGCACCCTGGCCTGTCCCTGTAGCATATCTACCATAGCTACGAGACCACAAGCTCACATTACGCAAAGACTTTGTCCGAAAAGACTGGGTAAACACCCTCAAACTAACCTGTCTCTGAGCACGACTCAGAGCTGCCTCTAGGAGGCACCCCACACTTTCACTGAGAGTAAACCGTTCCAAGCCAACAGAGGGCAACACAACAGTCCTGGTGCTCATCGACCGCACCAGAGCAAGAGCTCTGAGCCGCACCTCATCACCAAGAGACTCAAGCCCAACCAGCCCAGAGCGGTACCCCTCTCAACACGCCACTGGTAAGCACAAATCTGAGCACACATCAGATAACAACAGTGCAGCCATGTCACTGACAGCAAAAATCCTGAAGGTGCTGAAAGAGTTTCTGCACAAGATCTCACAAGAAGGACAAGCCAGACATGCTATGTCTCAGCGCAAGACCCAAACAGACACCCAGAACACTGCTCGTCAGCATCACACCACAGAGCTCACTGCCACTTCACAAAGTGACAGCACCAAGCAGCCACCACAACTGACAGCTGCACAGCCTGAGCATGACAACACCGTGTCCCACACAACATCAGCCCAGACGCCAGGACTTCTGGGAAACCTAATCAAAAAGGGGGTGGCACAAACTCTGCCTAGCCACCTCGAGACAATGATTTGAGCCTTGAAGCCATGCTAGACACTAGCTCAAACATCACGCTACTGCCAGCCCAACTCTTTAAAAGACTCAAACAATCAGAGCGAACTCTCAAATCCCAAACAGGTGAGCTGAAGGTGCAATCCTACAGCCAAAACGACATCTGGCTCAAACAACTAGCTCCCATTCACCCAACAATTGGTCCCTAAGAGCCTGATTTACCCAGTGTACCGATCACAAACGATCACGTACGCACTTCTGAGTGGCCAAGATCTGTTAGATCGTTATGAGCCTTTAATAGACTTTAAACAACTGAATGTCTGAGCTCAAGTTCAAGTACCCCTCCCCCTCCAGTCACACAGGTCAAAAGAACCTAACTGGCAGGTCACAGAGGTCACAAGAACTCCTGCAGCCAGCCATAAAGGCACAGCCTCAGCACCAAATGGAAACGTGAACTTGCTACCCTGCACCTTTCAGCTTACCAAAAACTGAGACTAACCAAATGAACTTTGAGACAACCACCTCTCAACCCCTCCAACCGCCCAAACCGGCCGTCAACCACGACAACGGCAGCTCACCAAGCACATGCTGCTAAACGGCCCAACACTTGAAATTTATGTACCTCGTGACATCACTTCGCCACAGCTTGTGCTGCCACAGTACAAAAAGGGGGATATACCAGCCAGTGTATGCCTGTCACGCACCATGTGGGCTGCACACCGCAGCACCAGGACATCTCGGCATCCTCAAAGGCATCAGGCTGTCCCAGCCGACAGCCGCTGAAATCTTTCCTCCCTTTTCTCTCTCTCTCCCCTGTCTCTGTTACAGGATGCTGCTGCTGTGGTCGTCTTCCTGTGCCTCCAGCCAACCAGAGGACAACTGCAGTCATCACCAGGTCCGACATCACACAGCATAGGGTCGACCACCACGCAAGCAGAGCTAAATGGACACCCACGCCGCTGCTGTCAGAACGCAGTCAAACACCGGCATGTCCAGCAACAAAACGAACTGAAATCCTTCAGCCAAAAGGTAACTCACAACACAGAGTGCCTCCTCACAGACCATCAAGAAATTGAAAGGAGCTGTGGCAGATCCACAACGCTCACGGCATTCTACTGAACCAGACAGCTGAACTCCAGCGAGACAACTGTTTACTGTCTGCCAGAAGGACTTTGCTCAAAACTCAGCATCCAGCAGCCTTTGCTCCGAGACTCGAGCTACCCTGCTGCGACTGAGCCTGAGTCAAGTCCCATCCTTTACGGAACCCATGATTTCACCCTGATTCCAAATCGACCCCCCCCCCCACACACACACACAAAACACACACACATACACCGCCACACACATTCTTCCACTCACTGGAGTGAGATCATGTTACAAGACTGTGGAATGTGCTTTATGTCTCTGAACCAAGAGATGGACTTTTCTGTGTTAAAAGACATTTAACCAGATATATTCAATGTGTTTCTATGTATGTGTGTTTTTCCCCCATGTCACAGTGAAGAAACTTTGTTGGTCGTGGCATAAATAGAAATTAGAATACCGGCCTTATGCATGATTAAATGTAAGTGTATTTTCCTTTAATGTAACATAATGATCCTTGGTGTCTCTATGATGCGTAGGAAATGAAACACTCGAATATGCACAGAGGTATAAGGCAAAGGGTATTTTTAATATGTTTTATTGCCAATGAAGATCAAACTGTTATTTTATTAAGCCTCCTTGAAACACCACCCCTCCCACACATGACCACGTGCACTTCCCTGGGAGAACAAAGGACCATAAACCAAGGGTTTTCCCGCTGCAACATCCCTCTCCCCGATTGGCTCAAGCCAACAGGAAGGGGATGGATTTCACCAAGGTGATAAATGAAGGAGCGCCAGCTCCGCCCTTTCTCTTCCGAAAACGCCTCATGTCAAGAAGCACGTAAAGGATCTCCTCACGGAGATCCGACCCCCAACCGGGATCCTTTCTTTGATCGTCCAAAGTTTCGTCTTCTCCTCAAATGAACTACCAAGTTCGTTTCCCAGGATAGGAAGTGGACTTTGCCGATCTATTTCCTCGGGTAACGTCACCTCAAAGACTTTTAAGCCTTTCAAACATTCGCGCCGAATGCCAACGAACGCCACGTGACTCCCCACGGAACAAAGGGGCCACGCATAAGCGACCAACCATGCACGCGCCAGGACGGGACGCGCTCACGCGCTCCACGGAACGCGCGCACACAGGAGAGCAACTCCCTTCATCGTGCGGGCCGGACCACGAGTCCGCGACACACACAGACCAAACATGTTGTGCAAGTATAACGTTACCTTCTTTTAGAGCTTCTCAGAAGCATAAAGAAAGTGTTTTCATGGTGTTCAGAAAGATTAATTGACTGTTTGGTGATTGTAACTCCCTCTCTCTCTCACCCTCACTCTCTCTCTCTCTCTCCAAATCACTTATCGTCTAACGCCCTGCGTCGTCTTAGTTTGTGTTTAATGTTTGTATATACATGTATCATTGTAACGTAGTAAATGCTTACTTAGTTGCCTTATTGAATACTTTAATAAATTCAATATGATCATTTGTGATTGAATCACTGTCCTGCTCATGACATAAGTCTCTGAAGTGAAAGATCGAACGCTACAGGCTTTATATAACTAAACATACCAAAAAGGTTATGCTTTGTGGAGTTGGAATGCTGAATTCTTCTGGCCAGAGAATTAAGTTTTCCCTGCTCTATAAATTAATTGAGCTAATTAACTTTGCTTGTCTTGTGGGATGTGGTCTGTGCAATCTATTACAATTAATTTGTGGTTAATTGCAGAGATACACATGTATGCATATAAGTAAAGTTAACAGAAAGCCCTCATTGAGGGATTTATTAACATGTAAGACCGGTCTGATCCAAATCTGTATGAATAATTATTAATTATGAATTATTAATTATGATATGCAAATTCCCCTCTGATCAGGCCCGCCCAGAGTCATTACAACTGTGAGCTGTAAGGTCTTATATAGACAGGTGTGTGGCTATCCTAATCAAGTCCAATCAGTATAATCAAACACGGCTGGACTCAAATGAAGGTATAGAACCATCTCAAGGATGATCAGAAGAAAAAGACAGCACCTGAGTTAAATATATGAGTGTCACAGCAAAGGGTCTGAATACTTAGGACCATGTGATATTTCAGTTTTTCTCTTTTAATAAATGTGCAAAAAAATGTTCTGTCAATATGGGATGCTTTGTGTACAGTATTGAGGAAAAAAAAAACGAACTTAAATGATTTCAGCAAATGGCTGCAAAATAACAAAGAGTGAAAAATGTAAGGGGGTCTGAAAATTTTCCGTACCCACTGTATATTGTAAATAATATATTATACTTTTCCTTACATTCTCTTATAGAATCTATAATATTAATCTTTTACTGACTACATAAGTTCTTGTTGCCAGTTTTTGACTTGACTAATATTTTAGCTTTGTTTATTTTTCTGCCTGATACTCATAACATGATGTATTCAGCTTAGCATGAAATCCAATTAAACATTAACGTTAAATTAACTAGTCTTTTTACAGTTAATCATTACTGAGTTGTACAACTCAAACACACTCACTTAAAAACAGTTTGTACTTTCCTAATGTTAATGATTGTAAAGGCTCACCATATAACACTGACACAGTAGCTAGTGGATATGTGATGTAGTGTGAGAATCAGGAGCACTTGTTCAAAGGAAAGATCAGTGTATGATCTGAATCAATATCCTGTGTCCACAGAGGTGAGGTCGGAGATCTTTTCCTCTGAATCCAAAACTCAGAGTTCAGACCGTGCAATGGATCTGGGCTTGGCTGAAGACCACTTCTCTCGACCTGTGGTAAGCATTTATTGCTTTCAATTGTGCATAAGCAGGACCTGAATGATAATGTTTGCAGATAGGCTTACCAGTATCTATATGCTGCAGATTGCCAGTATAATGCTGATATATACATAAAATTATTTAATATTAGCAAATCATATGTACACATTTACATTTATTCATTTAGCAGATGCTTTTATCCAAAGCAACTTACAAATGAGTATTAATACAATATTAATATGTAATATTATAATGTTACAATATTAAATATTACAATGTGTATATTCATACACTAAGAAACAGACATTGTTACTATGTTTTGATTGATACTGTAAAGCTGCTTTGATGCAATCTATATTGTGAAAAGCTCTATATAAATATACTTGACTTGACTTGACATGAGAACAATAGAAGCAGTAAAACTAACAATAGAAAAACAATATGCAAGTGCTATAACCCTTCCCAGTTAAATCTAACGCAATACGTGCAATTTTTTTTTATAAAGAAAATAGATATAGAATAGAAGACAAAGTGTTAGTATTAATGGATCAACTGTTGCCGAAAAAGATGCGTCTTCAGCCGTTTCTTGAAAAGGGCCACATACTCAGCAGCTCTGGTTGAGTTGGGCAGGTCTTTTCACCAGCATGGAACGGACCAGAAAAAGGTCAGCGAAAGAGATTTTGTGTCTCTTTGAGATGGCACCACAAGACGACGTTCACTTGTAGAGCGCAAGTTTCTGGATGAGCACGTGAGTCTGAAGTAATGAGTTTAGGTAGGAGGGAGTAGAGCCAGTGGTTGTTCTGTAGGCAAATTTGACTTGAATTTGATGCGAGCGGCACCTGGCAACCAGTGCAGTTTCGAGAGGAGAGGAGTGACGTATGCTCTCTTCGGCTCGTTTCAGGAAATTCGGAAATTGACAAAGAGCTTTGTTTCCAAATGCCCCAAGCAAAGACATACTGTACATTTTAAAATTTTTTATAAACCCAGTCAGTATAATCACAATGAACACATCCAAAATTAAATATTTAACATATATATTAACTGTCTTGAGAGTTTAGAAATATATTGCATCAAATCAGCTTCATGGTGATAACATGAAAATAAAACAACACAGATCAATAATATTGTTGAGTATTAAATGTCCCTAACTAAGCAAGCCAAAAGCCAAGGCAACAGTGACAAGAAACCAAAACAGGTTGACAGAATGGAGAAAAATAAACTTGGGAGAAACCAGGCTCAGTCAGGGGCCAGTTCTCCTCTGGCCAATGAAGGAACAGTGTGTGATTCGGGAAGCGTTCACAAGACAAATTGGATCGAAACATTAAGAGTATTTGTCCATTTCCATCTGTTTGGAAGTCGAAGTAATCACGCTGGTATGAAGACGAGTTGTTGAGGATGGCTGTTGTGTCGTTGAGGCCAGCACATAAGGATGAGTTGGGATGGGTCCAGGCACAGGTCCACCAGAGAGGGTCCCTCAGGATAAACAGAGAGACTTATATTAGCATAGACGCCATCCTTCTTATGATGTACCAAGTACATCAGGATTTACGGGACGTGTTCCTGTTTCTGGCTGATCTAAACTATGCAGCCTAATTTTGAATTAAGGAAGTCTATAGTGTGTTATGTGTATGCTAGGCCAAAGAGATGTGTTTTTAGTCTAGATTTGAACTGACAGAGTGTGTCTGCTTCCCGGACAATGTAAGGAAGATTGTTCCAGAGTTTTGGTGCTAAATAGGAAAAGGATCTACCGCCTGCAGTCGATTTTGATATTCTAGGTATTATCAACTGGCCGGAATTCTGAGATCGCAATAGACGTGAAGGACAATAATGCGTTAAGAGCTCGCTCAAGTACTGGGGAGCTAAACCATTTAGTGCTTTGTAAGTAATCAGCAATATTTTCAAATTTATATGACGTTTAATAGCCAGCCAATGCAGTGTTCACAGAACCGGGCTAATATGGTCATACTTCCTGGTTCTGGAAAGAATTTGAGCTGCTGTGTTTTGAACTAGCTGAAGTTTGTTTATTAAGCGTGCAGGGCAACCACCCACTACAATAATCTAGCCTTGATGTCATGAACACATGAACTAATTGTTCCGCATTATTGTTATAATTCCGCATTTAGCATAATTTAGATATATTTTTAAGATGGAAAAATGCGGTTTTACAGATGCTAGACACATGACTTTCAAATGAAAGATTGGTATCAAAGAGCACACTAGGGTTGTGACAGTGAGGATATTTTCTCACTGGTTAATCGACGTGTGACAACACCGGTAATACCGGTGTCACCGGCAGGGGCTTTTAAATTGCTAATTTAAAGGCAAACGTAAAATGCGTGCGTTTTCACGGGCATGAATGGCCATTCATAATGGTGCGGTACTGCGGAATAGAATTGTTTTGTTATTGTTCCCTGAATATGCACTAGTTTGAAAATGAAACTAACTTTCACTTTTAAATTAGCATCAATTCATCCTTCGCTTAGAGTTTGATTGACAGACATGTGATCTGACAGGATCAGTTAGAAAGCAGTCAGGAGAGTTAGTAGATTAACGTCGGTGGAACTTGGCTTTATCAGGCAATCTGTCACGACATAAAGAGCCACAAAACGGTAGGCCTATTTATTGTTTAATTTTCTTTGACTGACCAAATTTGAAAGTTGAGACTTTGTTTCATATTAAATATTACCTGCTCGGTCTTGTCTGTCAACGCGTTGCAGTGTCCTCTATTTTTCACTGCTTGAGAACATGGGTTGAATCCGAAATCTCCCCCTAAACCCTCATTCACTAGGCCTATTCCCTACATTAGTCCACTAATACCGTTCACTTGAAGGAGTGAATGAGAAGGAGTAAATAAAAACGAGTGAGACGAATGCGGACAGCCGTTGCTGACAGAGACGCGATCTGACACGCGTCCCATTTTCTCACAAATCTCTACGTTCGTTTAAGACTTTATTTAAATCATTTAAGACTGCTCTTATGGACATTTTGGTGTAATTTGTGTGTGTTATGGTTTGTTCAAGCCCGAAGAGAACTCGATACCGACGTGCGTCTTTTCTGTGGGTTCGTGTGTGTATAATAGGCAGGACTTAACGGATACTGCGTAATTGCGTTAAATATTTTTAAGGCTTTAAACATTTTTTTTTTCACATGCCCACGCGGTGCCCGCGATGATCAAGTCATGAAAGCAGTGTTGCGACTGAACACAGTGTAAACCGGTAACACCGACTACCGTAGCAAGCCTAGAGCACACCCAGGTTCCTAACTGATGACGAAGACTTAACAGAGCAGCCATCAAGTGTTTGACAGTATTCTAGGCTGTTACGTGTTTTTTGTCCAATAATTACCAAACAAGTACTGAACTTGTGATCGATAAGAAATCTCGGTAACGCTTCCTTTTACAGTCCAGTTACCCATGTAAATACTATGTACTTATTTAGTAACTACAATTACTGGGTAATAACTAGTACTAACCCTGAACCTACCCCTAAACCTAACCCTCTTCCATGTACTTACCTTATATTAGCTAGTACTTTCTAGGTAAGTACACTGTAAGTACACTGCAAGTACTGTACTGTAAAAGGAAGCGTTACCGAAATCTCTTCATTTACTGCTACCAACCATAGACTGTAAAAAAAGATGGACGACGCCCCTTCGCTCTCTTTTCTATCAGAGAGAACTGAAGCCGCCAGTGTCTCGATATGACGCTGACATCTTGGGACCTGAGTCTGCACACTTGCGTTTTGGGACCAGTCATGCGCAGTCGTGAGCAGGAAGTAAAGCCGCGAAATCAAGGCCGCGCCCTCATTTGCGCTGAATCAAACGCAAGCACACGCCCCGCACTTTCATTAAGTGGCCTCTGTCTGCTTCATTCTTCTCCAATGATGTCTGCTGATTGCAGAACCTCGTTAAAATAAGGTAAATACAACTACTAGCCACATAGTCAACATTATGAAAAAAGTCCGCTGGTGCTTCAGTGACTACCTCGCTCAGAGAACCTGTCAATCACAGCTAGGGATGGGTAACCGAACCCGGTATTAAACGGGCCACGGTGCTGAATTTTGAAAGACCGCAGTATCGATGAAGCTCGGACGTTATTGGTTCTGCTGTCGGTACTGGAGAAATTAAGAAAATACACGTAGGCTACTATTTATTATTCCTATAAAGACGTTATCTTGAACATGTTTATCTCGCCAGCCATTTCTATATATAAACTATATTTTAATTGAACCATTTGTCTGTGATGCAATTTGCTATTCGCAGTTCAGAAGAGAGAGAGAGAGAGAGAGAGAGAGAGAGAGAGAGAGAGAGAGAGAGAGAGAGAGAGAGCGCGAGCGATCTCCACGCGCCACAGCACGCGCAACACGACAGACCTTGAGTGACAATGAGGACAGAACTAAACATTCAAATGTGGTTACACTTTAGATCTGGGATATTATTCTAATTTTATTTTAGATTTAGGCTTCCAAAGATTATAAATAGAAGATATTTGAGATAAAACCGTTAAAAACGAGACGCATGATCTGTCCAGCGCAACTTCCTTCACTTCACTGCGCTGCGCTGTCAGTTCTTCCTAAACCCAAACGTAGGTTCCTAAACCCAAACCCTACCGTCAGAATCAGCATGATCGTTGATTATTGCAAAATGCTGTCTCTACTGTTGCTAGAAAAAAATGGCTATTAAAAACACATAAATCTGCGCAAGAGACGCTGTTCACAAGGCGGTGCTCCGAAACGGACTGCAACGAGACAAGAAAAGTATATTTTGGGCTTTGTGTGTCCTCCTAAACTATCAAATATACATAAAAATGTCAAAATGAGAAGCTCTGCAGATTCACTTAAACACAGTTTATTCACTTAAACACAATTATGTCTTAAATGGACGTTAATAATAGGGAGAAAATAATGGTGCATCAGATCTGCACTTGATCTTAAAGGGGCAGCTACGTTCACACTGCAGGCTGAAACGACCTAATTCCGATTTTTTTGCCACTATGCGACCTGTATCTGATTTTTTTATGACAGTCTGAACGACACAGATCCGATCTTTTCAAATGCGACCCAGGCCACTTGGGTATGTGGTCCAAATCCGATATGTATCCGATCTTTTGAAATGCGACTGCAATCTGAACGGCCAGGTCACATATATCCGACATGCACGTCATTGCACGCACCTGTAGCTCGCGAATACACTCCAACTCCAACGCGTTTCTGCACTGTTATGGGCCGCCGCAGACGTGTCTCTTCCCGTGACAGAGTTGATCGGAGACGCTCACAAACATAATCGAAGGTGGATCTGGTCATTCGGAAGTTACTGATGAATTCTGTATCAGTGAAGCCACTCACATCAGTCTCCCACCACTCCTGGCTGCGACTCTGCACCCACACGTTTCTCTGTTTAATTTTCTTCTTAAAACGAGAAGATTGTAAGTGTGCTGGCTCTGTTGTGAAAATAACTTTAATATTGCTAAACGAGCGCCACTGTAAGACATCCATTTAGCTACTTCCGCAAACAACAAGTGACGTCGTTGACCGCTGAGAGTACTCTTCTGCGCATGCGGGTCACTTCTGGGTCGTTTCACGTTCACACAGGAGATCACAAAAGGTCGCATTTAATTGGAAATATGAACGGCCTTGCAAAAAAATCAAATTTTTTAAAAAAATCGGAATTGAGCATTAAGCCCTGCAGTGTGAACGTAGCCTAATAAACCTGCTGACGATTCAGCCATTAGCCTAATGCAAATCAAACAACAAAAGGCAGTGCAAATCACTCAGAGCTCTTGAATGAGTAACTTTAGATTTAATAAGCATTAATCTATCTATGATAAACTATACAGTGCTATTTTACATTTGATTACTAAATTAGATTAGAAGTAATATTAGTAGACCTTCCTGAAATTAAAACACTGTGTATATAATTTGTATCTTTGATTAATTGTATTCTTGTGTGTACGTGTTTTTCTTATGTGTCCTATCTTTTGTATATAAAACAAAAAAAGCCAGCACTGATGCTGCATAAAAAAAAGATTTGTTTCTTCGTTTTGTTAAAGCATTGCTTTTTCTATTTAACATTTCAAAATATAAAGTTGATTATGTTCTTAATTCTAAAAAAAAAAAAAAACACTAAAAAGAACCGATAAGAATACCGTTAAAGTACCGTATCGATAAGCAGTATCGATAAGAGTAGTAATACCAATAAAACCTTAACGATACCCATCCCTAATCACAGCTCTCAATCATGACGTCAGAGCACCGTTTTTATCATCACATAACTAACAAAAAACAAACTTATTTTAAAAACGAACACTTGAAATTACATCAACGTGATAGAAACTACAGTAAATGACAGAAACTATCTTTGGAAAAAGGATATGTGAAGTGTAATTTAATTGTTTAGTTGGTCTTGCGTCCCATTGAATAACATGGGGAGGCGGGGTTTATGAACTATACTAGGACCGGTCACAGGGGGCGATCGAGAACGTTTCGGCTTCACTTTTTGAGGGCTTGTGCGGCACGCTTGCTACCAACTTATAACGGTCAGATAAGTGTGATTTAAACCATGCTAATGCCATTCCACAAATGCCAACATAGTTTTCTAGTCTATTTAAAAGAATGTTGTTGTCAATTGTGTCAAATGCAGCACTAAGATCAAGTAAAACTAATAGAGAAATACAACCACGATCGGATGATAAGAGCAAATCATTTGTGACTCTAATGACAGCTGTCTCAGTACTAGGGTAGGGTGTAAATCCTGACTGAAAATCCTCGCAGATATCATTTCTTTCAAGAAAGGAACACAGTTGTGTGAGGATACGGCCTTTTCCAGTATCTTGGACAGAAAAGACAGATTCGAGATTGGCCTGTAATTGACTAATTCTGTTGGATCAAATTGCGTTTTTTTAACAAGGGTTATTAATGATGAATGATGAAGGGTTATTAATGACGAATTAATGATATTAAGAAGAGGATCTATCATGGAAGTAAAATAATGTCAATTGTTTTTGAAAATTCAATATTCACCTTTCATATTTCACTTCCAAAATTTCCTAACTGTTTAAAAATACAACCTATAATATTCAACAGGCCATTTTTAGGTCCATTTTATTTCGGCTTAAAAATTTGATCCACAAATTCAGTGGTTCAAATTCAACAGAAAATACTACATTGACATCCAGGAACTGCAGGAAAACAGTTGATTGCTGAGCATATTCTCCACCTGCTGTTTTCCGGCTTTACCAGCAGCGTGTTGACAAGCACCAAAGCAACAGCTAGAGACGAGAGGCCTTCACAAAACGTCATTTGCTGAAATGGACAGAGCAATGAGTAGGCCTACGAGTAATAATTTATATGTGTGTGGAAAAGGTTGATTAAGACACAAAACACACAAGCCTTTACTCAAGTGTCTAATGAGACTTATTTTTACCCCCATGCAAAGTAAGGTGAATTGTCTATGAATTCTATATTATTTTGTGGACACCACTCAGACAACCAACGATTAAGTGAGGACAGTCTACTGACTATCTCATCACTCCTGCGAACAGGAAGGCGGCCAGAGCAAATTACAGTGCCTGACATCGGACTTCCGAGTTCACACACCTCTTTAATGTTAATTTTCTAAACATAATCTTGTGCATCTCTGATGATTGTATTGTCCGTGTGTAAAAAAAAGAAGTAGATTAAACGCACTTGCAATAGACACGTAGGCCTACACCCCAAAACGGAAGCGTTATAGTGTTACCAGCAGCATTAAGCAGAGTTTTGCCACTGTAGTGGACACGCACCTGTCAGGTCTATTGGAAATGCAAGGCTCTGCTGATGCGAGTCGCAAGGCTAGAAAGCTCTTGCTGGTTCTAGAAAGATTAAGGATGTCCTTTTTTTATGGATGTAGGAACAATATTAAACAATGGATATATTTTTTTTCATTGGATTGGTTCAGCCACCACTCGCTGAATTTAATTAAAATATAATTTTTTGTCATGTTATCCGCAGAGTCCGCGACTGTAATCTCTATTAGATGGTAAGATGTGTGTGACAACTTTAGAACAGGTTACATAGACCCTAAGGAAAGCCAAACTGCTCTTTTTTTCTTTTCTTTTTTAAGAAAGAAAGAAACGTATGTCGTTTTGAGAATATTTATTGTGCAAAACTGTAATTATACAACAATGTTGCAGATAAATACAATTCAAGGACACTAGCTGCAGAGACTTTAACAAAGAAAAAAAAACTTAAAGTATTGGGTTTCTTAAAAGGCACTACACTTAGTGAGTTTAAGTCCTTGGTTCTTAAATGCCACACAAATGTCAAACTGGTGTCTTTTTAGTTAAAGAACAGACACTGTACTGAAAATACTTTCAGTATTAGGCAAAGAAAATATTTTATGTAATGCAAAGATACTTAAAAAAAAAACATATTTCAAACAAAGTTTCTTACCGGCAGGCAGCCTGATGTAACGCATTTGGTTTTAAACATTTTGTTCTCTTAATAAAATGAAAACTGGTGTCTTGTTAATAGAGGAACGGACACTGTGAATTAGGGAAATACTTCCAGTATTTGGCATGGCTATTTTAAGTAAAGAAAATTATTCCAAGTGTAGTGCGTAAAAATACTTAAAATTAAAACATAATAAAGTGCAAAATGAAAGCACAATCATTTTTTTTTTATAAAAAAAAGACTTCCAGTATAAGGCACATATACGTCAACTAAAGAAAATGTTTCAAGTACAAAAGTTTACTTTAAAGTAGTGGCATGCCAAAGAAAGTAAAAAGTGCTAATCAGTGCAGAAGGCACCAAATGTAGTTTTAGTTATTTTCTTAAAGGAAGCAAAAGATGCAAGGACCAGAAAAACTGGTGTCTTCTCAGTTAAAAAGCAACCCAACAACGAACCTTAAAATCGGGCACTCACACTGAGATTTTGTGTTTACACCATTTGTCAGGCCCTAAAGATTATTCGCCAGGAACACAAGCTTGTCCACAGTCTCTGGCTTCAACAGGGAGCGGTGGCATGTAACAATGTTGCCACCAATGCTAAATGCCCTTTCTGAAGGTGCACTTGTGGCCGGGATACAGAGATATTTCTGGGCCAGTTTTGCCACCCTTGGGAAATTTGCTTGGTGCAGCCGCCACCAGTCCAGTGGGTCAGTCTCTCCATCAACCTGCATTGTCTGCAGGTAACTTTTTAGCTCCACTTCGATGGCCTCTCTTCACAAATTAAAGGGGGGTTGACTGCGATTTCACTTTTTAAGTTTTAAATAGTGTGTAATGTTGCTGTTGGTGCATGAACAGTATCTGCAAAGTTGCAGCGCTGAAAGTTAAGTGTAAGCAGAGATATCGTCTTTTAAAAATCAGGAAGTATAATTGCCTACAAAAACAACTCGATTGGGACTACAGCTAGGTTATGGTACGTAACGTCACTAACCTACACATTTGCATCAACCCCTCCCTCAGAATATGCAGAAAATGGCATGCGCAATGCGCATATTTCTGAGGCACGTCGACTCGTCGAGTGTGTTGTTCACGCAGCTGTCAGGTCTTCTGTGTTCGGGCTTCACATGGACGCTATTCTTCCTCAACAATGGATACAATTTATGTTTGATTATGTTCCTGAAAATGACGATCGTAATCTAGCGAGTTCAACACCAGATTCAACAAGAAACTGTTACTAAAACATGAAGCAGTTCCGACTTTAAAACGAGGCAGCAGTGTTGGGCCAAAATCTGTAAGTAGGCTAAGACTTAATCATTTTAAATGTATTTGCATGTATAATTCAAGACGTAGCCTTGTGTTTTATTTTTTTTCCAAATGCCAGCACTGACTTTAGCCACTACTAGTTAGACTATGCTATTTTGTGTCTACGACAAATGCGTACAAACATTATGGACCTGAATTTTCTGTAAGTACTAATGTTTTAAACGTATTTTTCATGTATATATGCTTTATGACCTTATTTTCGATTTGATCAAGAATGTAAACATGCCAACGCTGTTTGAGTATAACATTAGTAGCCAGTCAGTTGCTATCATTGCCAGTCAGATGCTATTGTGTAAAACAAACGTTTATAAAGTAAAAAAAATGAGCAAATTATCATTCTGAAACGTTTAGGGTGTACTCACACTAGGCACGGTTGCCATGAACCGGGCCCGAGTACGATTGTCCCCCCTCCCCACTCCCCCTCTGGCCTGCACTCACATAGGGTTTCAGCATTCGTGCCGGAGCACGCTTACGTCATTATAGTGTGACGGTTTCGGGATAAACAAGAAGAGCGGCGCTCTCTGAACACAATGGAGTCACATCGCTTTCTTTCTGGATAATTTTGTGTCGTTTGGTCCACGGTGGTCCACAGCCCTCTCACAGCCTGTTGTTAAACAGATGTGTCGCCTTAGTGGCGCGAAAATTTTCACGAAATCGTGCTGCTCGTATGAGGAGGTTTGCACGTCACGTGTCCTGTTCTGTGCTCCAGCACGGTTAGCGCTCACACTGCATGCGAACCGCGCTGGGGCCAACTGAACCGTGCTCTGGCCCACCTCTTCCAAGCGGGCCAGGGCCGGCCAATCGAGCCGCGCCCGGGCATGGTTCGGAGCACTCACACTAGTCAAACGAACCGCGCTTTGGTGGTCAAACGCACTCGGGCACGGTTCAAACTGGCTAGTGTGAGTACACCCTTAGTAGGGCTGCACGATATTGGTAAAAAATGGCATTGCGATATTTTATATTTCCACGATATATATTGCGATATTAGAATAATTTCCCAGATGATTTAAATAGCTCTATTTGGAAAGAATGAATCATTGAATGACTGGGGCGGTTTTGTTATGGAGTATATCCGCATAGAAACTAATATTAATTAATTGAATGTTTACTAATGTCGTTAACAGGTTATGTTAACAGGATGCTGCACATTAGTGGTGGTTGTATATAAAGCACTTTGAGTGCAGAGAAAAGCACTATATACATGTAATGAATTATTATTATTAATGTAGTTAACTATAGTTAACTACATTAATAATAATTCATTTATTAAAGCATTTAATAAATGGATTTTTAATCCATTTATAAATAAATTCCATTTATTAAAGCCCATTTATTTCTCTCTAGTTAAACGAGCGCAGAAGTCACTCATTGTCATCTACATCATTCACCGGTCAAGTTTGGCGGGACAAAAATGCGCTTTAGTAAGAAAACGGAAAACAGCGCGCAAGTTCCAGTCTTCTTGCGCTTGATGTTTAAACTGACAGGACTTGCAAATTGATAAACTCTCACTATGATGGTTAAACTTTGCATTTAATCCGCAAATCACAAGCGTTACGGGCCGGGGAGCTGCTGGCACGCAGCCTACTGATCACGAATCACGGATTAACTACGATCCCTAGTCACATCGCACATTCTTGCGATGTGACTATCGATGAATGCGCACATCGCGATATCGATGTTAAAGTGATGCATCGTGCAGCCCTTAACCCTTAGTAAGAGCCATGTGTGGTGAGGTTCTGTTTGACTCTCTGTTCTGACTCTCTCCATCACAACACACCGGGCCAAACTAACCAATCTGAGCTCACGACGTATTTCTGAGGGAGTGTTTTCATAGACTCAGGAAGTGAACCGCTTGTTCAGGGGAGAGAGGAGAGCGCGTCTGACAATAAAGGTGAAGTTTATGAAAAATAAGACTTTTAAAAAAAGAAAAAACACATGTTATGGAATACATGTTATATTGCACCCATAAATACAATCATGCAAAGAAAAAAAGCAGTCAACCCCCCTTTAAGATATTTTTGATAAAATTTGAGAGGTGAAGGTTGAGAGGTATTTATTCAACTATTCATTTTCTTAGCCAGCAGCCATATCACATAGCTCATATCACCCTGTAGCCCAAGACTGGTTGCCCACTGAAGCTAAGCAGGGCTGAGCCTGGTTAGTACCTGGATGGGAGACCTTCTGAGAAAGCCAGGTTGCTGCTGGAAGAGGTGTTAGTGAGGCCAGCAGGGGGTGCTCACCCTGTGGTCTGCGTGGGTCCTAACACCCCAGTATAGTGATGGGGACACTATACTGTCAAAAAGAGCACCGTCCTTCGGATGAGACGTTAAACCGAGGTCCTGACTCTCTGTGGTCATTAAAAATCCCAGGATGTCTTTCGAAAGAGTAGGGGTGTAACCCCGGCATCCTGGCCAAATTTGCCCAGTGGCCTCTGTCCATCATGGCCTCCTAATCATCCCCATATATATATACCAATTGGCTTCATCACTGTCTCCTCTCCACCAGTAAGCTGGTGTGTGGTGGGCGTTCTGGCGCAATATGGCTGCCGTCGCATCATCCAGGTGGATGCTGCACACTGGTGGTGGTTGAGGAGATTCCCTCTCTCTGTAAAGCGCTTTGGGTGCCTAGAAAAGCGCTATATAAATGTAAGGAATTATTATTATTATTAATTCCTTCTGGGCCTGAGACGAGAGTTCAAGAGATTTCCATGACGCATGCATGAGAATTGCGTTCTTATTCTACTACTTCTTGTTCAGTTCTCGCGCATGCGTGTTGGAAATCTCTTGAACTCTTGTCTCAGGCCCAGAAGGAAGAAAAGGAATAGTCGAATAAAGTCATTATTTTTGTTTTATTTCCGCACAAAAAGTATTCTCTTCGCTTGATAAACTTATAGTTGAGCCACTGTAGTCACATGGAATATTTAAAAAATATTTTCAATGACTTTCTGGGCCGTCAAGTTTCAATCCCTTAGGAGGATAATTTTTAATGGGTCGCAAATGTACTCACTGACTATTTTGACGGGTCTGTTTTTTTATTTAGTTTCAATTTCCACCAACTGCGGAATGGCTGCGGATCCGCTCGGGTCAAATGGGTTTCCATTAAAGTCAATGTGTCAACATTTTCACTGACTGCCGAACGGCTGCATTCCGACTCCGTCCCAGCTCCGGCGACGTGCAGCCCTCCGGAGAAGATACGCAGAGTTTCTATTTTTGCCTGATGCCAGAGAGCGCCGCAGGAAGTCGAAGCACAGAAACAAAATAAAACCGGTAATTTCCAAAATAAATCCGGAGCACGGATCCGACACGCAGTGGAGCTGATCCGCAGCCATTCTGCAGTTGGTGGAAATCCGGGGTCAGACACCGTGTCTCTACCTTACCATGATTTTGGTACACCAAAGGTAGATTTGCGCTCTGGAGTTCGGCTGATAAACTCTGCCATGAGCTAACTAATTATAGCTAGTGCTGATATTGACATCGACTAACGTTATATAATCACTAGCAGTTTTATAGACTAGTTTTTTTTTGTGCTGTGTAGGCTGAATCGTAATCGCGTGATTCACGTCAAGACACCTGATTGGCTAATACTATACACTGAAGATAAATTAAATAATGTTTTATTAAATAATTACTGAAAATATCCCTCTCTTCATCCCACACCCCAAACATGACATACAAAATGTTGTGGAACAGAAACAACAACCAGAGATATATTTATAAGCTATCATTTTATTGTCATCACAGTTTGCCAACAGTCCCGCGTCCAAGATTCTACATTGATTAAAAAAGAAAATCAAATGTGTTTTAATGGTAATTATTTTATACGGAAATCATTTATTTATAATTCAGATGAGAATAAAGTTAGGGTTAATTAAAATTAAGGAAAACAAATATATTGATCTGAAATTTAGTACAATTACTAAACATATATCAAGGTCATTTTGTCTTTTTATTAATTTAATTAATAAACTAATTATATAAAACTATTGTCAGTGCACTACAAATAAACTGGTTCTATGCATTTATTAATAAAACTTAAACAACTTAAAAATACAAGGCTTAAGAGATTTATAAAAATGCCTTCTGCATTTTTGTTTTGCTTTTCACTCCATTGTACCGAAATCGTACCGAACCGTCTGAATGTCTGAACGGCATGAACCCAACCGGGACTTCTGTACCGTTCTCACCCCAATGCAGTACAGTTTCATTATTATTCATTACTATCCAGAGAGCGGCTTACTATAAATAATTTGTGCGACCAAATCATGTTTTGCGCCAGTAACTGAAAAAGTTAGTAGCGCATGTTCCACCAGTGGAAAAGGTTAGTGTAGTTCCCTGCTGAGTAAACTAAGTTTTGTGAATAGGTAAACGGTTGTTCATTATATCGATAAAACAATAAAACATTTATTCAGTTGTATTAAAGTTGCAGTGAAAAAGGCGTTGTAAACATAAAGGTGTTGATTAGGTTATGTTTTTATCCCATCATTGACTTCGTCAGCTAAATCCTGTTAGATATTACACTTAGACTTGCTAGATTCACTGTTTAGATGCGCTTCCCAACTCCTCTAGTCTTTTAAGGATATTGTGTACCCAAACAAAAAGCGCCTGTTTTTCTTTTGATATTTGTTTGTAACGTAAAGCCGCAACAGCAGGTAATTTTCGCTTCTTTGAAACCGCATGCGCGTGCTTAGAATAAAAAGACCGTTATCGGTCATTGGTGTCGACGTATATATAGTTATCGTTATTTTTATAGTTATCATGCTTAGTGTGAGCGGGCCTTGACAGTAATTTAAAAGAAAATACCAATCAGAAACGTTTTGTAAGAGCCATGTTTGGGGAGGTTCTGCTTGACTTGCTTCATCGCCGCTTTCTGGGTCTGATTCTGGCTCAAACTGATACTGCAGTATCGACACCGTTATATACATTTGACAGGAATACATGCAACTCTTGCCCGTAAAGGTAATGGGTAGGGCTGCACGATATTGGTAAAAAATGGCATTGCGATATTTTATATTTCCGCGATATATATTGCGATATTAGAACAATTTCCCCAGATGATTTGAATAGCTCTATTTGGAGAATGAATCATTGAATGACTGGGGTGGTTTTGTTATGGAGTATATCCGCATAGAAACTAATATTAATTAATTGAATGTTGTTTACTAATGTCGTTAACAGGTTATGTTAACAGGATGCTGCACATTAGTGGTGGTTGAGGAGATTCCCCTTCCCCCTATATAAAGCACTTTGAGTGCAGAGAAAAGCACTATATAAATGTAATGAATTATTATTATTATTATTAATGTAGTTAACTAGACTTTAATAAATGGAACCTTATTGTAAATTGTTTCCGATTTATGTCTCTTGAGTTCAGTGTTGAATAGATCAGTTGTTTTAACCATTCATTAAAGTGAATCGGTTCAAATGAGTCATTAGTTCGTGAATCGGACGTTTCATTAACGGACTACGCCATACCCGCTGTGTGATTATCCAGGCAGGTTAGGACATCGCACAAGATTTGTGTCAACACAGAAAACATTTCATCACTGGATCGCATTTTTTTATTGAAAGTGTGGTTTGTGTGGTTTATGTAATGTCATCTGAATGTGTGGAACAGCAATTCACAACCAGCTGGTAGTTCAGAAAAAAGGTCTTCCGACCTTTTACCGTCATGTATTCTCAAAGATATTCAGTCAACTCAATTCATTGATATGCTCGAGCACGGGAGAGCAAGGGAGTTTGAAGACGGAGTGCACGCGCGACCGGGACTTTCTCTCTTAGTTAAACGAGCGCAGAAGTCACTCATCGTCATCTACATCATTCACCGGTCAAGTTTGGCGGGACAAAAATGCGCTTTAGTAAGGCTGACAGAAAACAGAGTGCAAGTTCCAGTCTTGCGCTTTATGTTTAAACTGACAGGACTTGCAAATTGATAAACTCTCACTATGATGGTTAAACTTTGCATTTAATCCGCGAATCACAAGCGTTACGGGCCGGGAGCTGCTGGCACGCAGCCTACTGATCACGAATCACGGATTAACTACGATCCCTAGTGACATCGCACATTCTTGCGATGTGACTATCGTGGATGCGCACATCGCGATATCGATGTTAAAGTGATACATCGTGCAGCCCTAGTAATGGGTGTCAAGTTTCGCGACAACGTGCGAGTTTAGCCAATTACAACACTCCGGCCCAAACTAACTAATCTGAGCCCATTGCCTGTTTCTGAGGGGGTGGTTTCATAGAATCAGGATGTAAACCGGTCGTTCAAATGACAGAGGAGAAAGCGGCTTACAATAAAGGTGAAATAAATGAAAAATAAGACTTTTTTTAAAAAGATAAACCACAAATACATGTTATATTGCACCCCATAAACACAATCATGTAAAGAACAGTGGCAAGGAACCCAAAAATCCATCAGGCGACAGAAATGGAGAAATAAAAACCTTAGGAGAAACCAGACTCAGTCAAAGGAACCAGTTCTCCTCTGACCAATGAACAAATTGGTCTTTTGGAACAAACTTATGATTCAAACTGCATCAGAAGTCTCAAAGATCTAAGATTTTTTCTATGTACTCAAAAGGCCTATTCTCTCTCAAATATTGTTCACAAATCCGTCTAAATCTGTGTTAGTGAGCACTTCTCCTTTGCTGAGATAATCCATCCATCTGACAGGTGTGGCATATCAAGATGCTGACTAGACAGCATGATTATTGCACAGGTGTGCCTTAGGCCGGAGACACACTGGCTGCGTGAGTGTGGCGTTTCTGTTGCGTGTCAAATTTTGTGTATCTTTAAAGAGCCTATATTTAGCCTGATGGTGGACCGTCACTCAGAAGACACACTTTGTTATTATTGTAGCCTATCCTATCTTTATATCCTCCTGAGGCCCAGAACGTTTTTTTCAAAAGTTTTCTTCTTCATGTAATCACATTATTAAGAGCATAAGAAACAAATGAAAAATATATATTTTGTTCATATGTTATGCTATGACCTCTGTAGTGGAAACCAGGACTCAATTGTTTAACAAATAAAAATGACATGAAATTATATATAAAATAATGGCAATATTTGAAAATGTATCATTATTATTTGTTTAAATTACATTGATATCTGAATTTATGTCAAAACCTAGACTTTCAAACATCAAAATGTAATTTATTAATTTATTTATAATTTATTTGTGTACAAAATGACAAACATCGTTTCGTATTGTTTTTGTTCTGTTGTATTTGTTTTTGCTATGTTTTGTAATGCATTTATTTGTTCTAATTGTATTACTGTTTACTTGTTTTAATGATGTTTTAACTTTTTATTAGTCTTTTTACTGCTTTTAGTAGTTTTTGTTGTGGTATAGAAAATGGAATTAGGAAATTTCACTGGTTTATAAAATGTTGTTGTCATAAACGATTGGCCCAGCAGAAAAAAAAAAAACTTAAGCACTGATTGCTGCAGTGATATATTAAATCTTTATGTCCTTTTTGGAACTTGAAACCTGACTTTCACTGTATTGTAGCATATGTCCTGGATTCATGATGGACTCCTAAACTCAGAATACAAGTTTTGGAATGCTTTTAACCTTTAAACTCATAATGGTAAATTAACATTGGAGTTGAATAGTCTGAAGTTAGTTGATCCCTTGTGACACATTTTGTTCCGAGTGAGACCTCTCGGAGCTCCAGAGAGGACTTCAAAGAAGTCCCTTATCTCCCCACTCATTCTACAGGCACACACACACTCTCCACAACACCTATCCACACACATGGTCTCAGTTTTGTATTTAATCCCAAAATCTGTAGGTGATATATGAAATATGCATGTTTTACTAGTTATGTTATGTTGTATTGTGTGAGTATCTAGTGTGTAGTTTTGAATCCGAAGTGTGTATTTTTGTTTTGAGGATGATCCGCTATATTGTCCTAAAATCCTTTCCCCTGCTCGACCATAAAACTTTACGACCCGGAACGGAATTTTTCAGAGGAACACAGCTCAATTTAAATCTTGGTAGAAACAGCGGAATAGAATCCTTATTAATCTTATATATATATATATATATATATATATATATATATATATATATATATATATATATATATATATATATATATATATATATATATTCTATAGCTATAAATGTGTAAACATGTTTAATTTGCTTTCCTTTCTGATTTCTCCTCTCGGTAAGCTGCCTTTTAGGTATTCCAGACTAACCAGGTTATATGTGTAACAGTTTAAGTGCGAAAAGTCCAGACCGTCCCTTCCCAATGTTGAATATCACATTCTTGGTAAGGTTTAAGACGCAACCGCATAATTTGACGCGTTGGCCAAACCTTTTAAGCTTATTCTTACAAATAAGCCTCTATCTCAAAGTGCACCGCCACCTCCTAAACATATCGTATTTTGGCATCCCTGTAAGCTCTCTTGATACTGTAACTAAATATGTGCATCAGGCTCCGGTAAAATGTAATGTACGAAGTTTAACCTCGTTACGAGTATAACTGATCAAAAACTAACACCGCCATAAAACATGTCAATTATGCCTTGTTTCCACTGAGCGGTACGGTACGGTTCAGTTCGGTACGCATTTATTTGCGTTTCCACTGTCAAAAGTTGTGAATGGTACCAAAAAGCTGAACCGTACCGTACCACTATTTTGGGTACCCTTTCGTTGGGTACCTAGCACAGTGAAAGGGTCCTAAAAGGTGGAGCTAGACTCACTGCAGAACGGTGATTGGTGGACAGAGTATCGTCACTCGCGCGTGCTACAAGAGCATTAGAAGCATACAGTTGAAATATAATTCTACTGTTATTGTGTCACGAAATGTAGTTTTAAGAGTTTTTCAGGCGAGAAAGTAGTTTTTTAAAGCTCAAATATGTGGTTTATTTATAGATTTATGATAATTTGACTGAGATCCATTCCAAGCGATCACCGGACGCTCGCGCTCGTGTCCCCGCCTGGAACAGCCTTTCCTCGGCTAGTCGTTCTGATGTTTGCCGCTGACTCGGACGTCTCTGTAGTGGTTAAACATGAGATATAGTTCGTCTTGTATAAACCTAACAGGTGATCTTTGGTCTTGTGAATCTATAATTCGTTCCCTGGCCAATAGTTTGGGCAGAAGGCTACGTGAAGTTTCATATCTTTGAGCGCTGAATTTGTATATTTGACTGACTGAATTGTTTCTTGATGTTATTTAAGCTTTACTGTATATCTTTTTGTACCTTTTACTTATACTTTTATAATGGCTATTATTGATAAAACTGAAATTAAACAAAAAGAGATAGTTTTGTCATTTTATTTATTTTATTACAAGATCATCTGTAATGTTGTTTATTGCAACATTTGTACCAATGCGATATGCATTGTATATTGCCTGGAATATGTTTAATATTTTTAAATTTAAACGAAAAGAGGCAGGGTTGTGTTTTATATTTAGTTTTGTTATAAATATAACGTTACATACATGCAGTGAATATAATCAATAGGCGTTGCCTGAACCACATTTGTGTGCTTTAGAATGTTTAAAATGTATTGAAAAGAAGCAGAGTGGTGTTTTATAACATATTTCATTTTATTGTTGCCTAAAATGAACATACAGAGATAACCGGAGTCGCAGAGCCAGAGCGAGCTGAGTGCCGCGTTCAAGAACGCGTTGTTCCAAGCAGAATTACTGGACTCGCGTCCTCAGGATCATTCTCCTGAGTCGGACTTTGCGTTGGCTTCTTGGTATTGAGAAACGCCTAATGCCAGCGCTTACTAGTGACAAACATGCCGAGAAGCAAGAACAAGATCTGCTGTCTGTCATCCATTGGTGTTTACTATGTCGCT
Source organism: Hybognathus amarus (assembly GCA_030378365.1). Lineage (NCBI taxonomy): Eukaryota > Metazoa > Chordata > Actinopteri > Cypriniformes > Leuciscidae > Hybognathus > Hybognathus amarus. Next base: position 112,160 of record JAQIUQ010004213.1, read on the forward strand.
TTCTTCGCGCGAAAATGACGCCGATCGCTTCTTTCCAGCAAACACCATGCCTATTAAGTAAGGGTACTGTTGGCGGTGGAAACGCAAGCCTGATCATGGTGTACCCGACCCCGTACTGTACTGTACCGTACCGTACCGTACCCCTCAGTGGAAATGAGCCATTAGTCTCGTCTTCTTTTTTAGTCTTCTTTTTAATTTCGTCATTCTTGGTTTTGTTTCCTTTGTTTCTAAGTCATACCATCAGACTTTTTAATTTGGTCTAATATCGTGTCTCAGTCAGTTCAAACTACGAGCGAGCCGTACTCTAGACTAAATTCTCCAGCAACGCAGTCGACCGTTCGAATTCCCCGCAACAACACGCGCTCCGGAGGAAGCCAATAAGAACGCTTCAGCTCGACAGACGCGCACCTTGAAGGGCAAACACGCACTCCGTCCTGCTTCAACCACAAGGTTCCAATGCAAGTATTTCTAATATCTTACTAAGAAGTAAATGCGTAGAACATTTCCCTGCTTAAGGTGTTTTGATACTCTGCTGGTTCTCAAAGGTATTCATTACTTGTTTGCTATCCTGTAATCTGCTATTGTTTTGTCTTTTGTGTTACTTTCATTTTATCCTCCATGTATTATATATATTATTTAGTAGATGTAGTTGTAACGTTACCCTCATAATCGCATTTTATTAAAACTCATTATACTCTTGATTGTCTCTGTTTGCTGCTCACGAAACACAGCCTCTTTAATGTTTTCGATCTTATAGCTACAAGCTCTATAAACTTGTGATTGACCTACCCTTTTTATAAACTTGTAGACAAGGGAATTATTCTCAGTGGCCACAGGAATAATTCTTCTTGAAAGTTTATAAGACGATCCTTTATAGTTGATAAGAACATCGCATCATTCGTCTGACGGACAGACGGATTATCTGATGTAACCCTCTGATAGGTAGGCATTCACAGGTCTTGATATAACCCTTTCTGTGTATTCATAATTAATTATAATTCGTTGTGACTAATTTTATACACAGAGAGACAGCCATATAGGCAGTGCATCACCTTTTGGGTGAGTTTAAATTGTGTGACACTATAGCCAATATGAATAGTTGTTGATTATTAATAATTCATAACCGAATGTTGGTAATCAATAACTGGACATTCCCCACAATCCGGCTAATATTGTTACAGTATAGACAAAACAGTTGAAACATTCTTCACAATATCTTTTTTTTTTATTTTGTCATACAGGATTGGGACAACATGAAGGTAAATGGTGACAAAATTATTATTATTATTATTATTATTATTGATAAACTATCCCTTCAAGCATTGAAACTTCCCATAAAGTAATTGTTTCAGAAAGATTTGATCATCCTTTTTTTTTTTTGAAGCACTGAAGTGTGTGGATGTTTGCACAGGGTTCGTTTGTGGCGTCTGATGCAGAGCAGCTGAAACAGGCAATAGAGGAGTGCAAGAGACTGATCCTGGAACTGCCAGAACATTCTGAGAAACAGAAGGACACAGTGGTCAAACTGAATCCACCTTCGGCTCAAACTACAGGAACTAAAGGTTTGCAGACTATTGATTTCAACAATAAACTAATGAAAATTGGCCTAAGTTCAGTCAAAACTAAAGTTGTACACTTTAGTTGTACACAGTAAAATGTATGTTGCCTCTACTATATTAAAATGTAAACATTAATTAAAATGTAATGTATACACACATGACTTTTTACATACGTATTATTTTACAATAATACATCCTATAAATATAAAAATATTAAAAATAATTTAAAAATAATGTAAAAATCCTATAAAAATAATACATCCTAAAAATATGCAAATACATGTATATGGTACTATACACATTACATTTGCTGTGTTTATATGGACCCTAATAATCCAATTATTATCAGACTAGCACAGTCAGAATAAAAAAGTCACATGTAACCACGTCAATCAGAATTAATAGGTCAAATCAGATTGAATTTTAATTTGGATTATAAGGGGTAGTTTAAACATTTTCTAATTCATTCGATTGGACATGTAAACACTTTATCAGATTGAAAACCATAACTTACGTTCTACGCATATGCAATGATTCAGAAATGGCGTAACGACATATGACGCACGGAATGAACTGTTATTGTTGTTGTTGTTGTTTAATGTAGTGTTATTAATTATTGTCGTGTCAATCTAATATTCTCCTTTCATTCATCATGTGTAAAGTATTGCAAGACGACGTTGTCCCATGTCTTGCTTTGGACTCTCTCTACACAGTTATCTTTTTTGAGTGCAAGAAGGGCCTTTTTACCACTTGATTAGCAGCACGGCAAAAAGCTTTGTGTGCCTGTCATCTCCCGGAAGTGACCCGAAATTGATATATAAAAAGACTGCTTATTAAAACAAAGAAAAGAAGCAGTGGTATGAGAGTGGTTAGTATGTGCCAACAGCGGGAAACCTTTTACAGTGTGCGCAAGTCATAACTTAATTATTAACTTTCTTTATTATTATTAAGTCTTAACTTTAATGCTGCCGTCAGCAAATTTTTTTTGATCATATTCAGTGAAATCGACACTATAATCCGACAGAACAACATAAATTAAGTGGTTTTAGAAAAAAAACGAGCTTCTAGCTCCATCTGGAGCGTGTTATTTGTTTTGCAAAAATCCTGCGCTCCCTGTTAACTGTGTTCAATCAGCCCCAGGGGGGTGTGAGATCTGACTGTCAATCACAGATCGGGCACACGCCACCCCTCACGCACGTTACAATCACATGCACACGCCTGAAGTTCGCGCAGTAAGGAAGAGTGATGGCGGAACACTAACAAACCAAATAAGCTCATTTACAGTATACATGACGTTAGCAATTGCAATATATTGGTAGATTAGCCAGAGCAGCATACCTCCAAATAATCCATGGTGTTGATTAATGCTGATGAGACGGTCGTGTTCACAGAAAACCTGGTGCGCACACACTCGAGCACGAACTCTGTGGGAGGGTATTCGTTGATTGTGGGGGAGGGCCATATGAGTTGTAAACATTCAAAATGTTGCCAAAGTCCACTCAATCAGCCATAGTTGCCGACTGCAGCTTTAACATTATGCACATCAACCCCATCACTTTATTTAGCATTTATGTAAACCATAGGTTTGTATTCATAAATCAGAATGATTTAATTCCAATTGAAACAAAAGGTGTCCATGTAAACTTAGCTTGTGTTACCCTAAAGAATATGTAATGGGGTACCTGCTATGTCTCTCTGTCCATAAAGAGATCCTTGGCCTGATTTAGATCAAAACATGTTTGTGTTAAAGAAAAATATAAATTCATTAAATGTGTCCGAACTATTGGCTAGTAGTATATACATTGTGTAATTTTGTGTTTACTGTTGTGTTGGATTTGAACAGGACCCAGAGGAAGATGAGCCAAACCTGCAGGTTCTATTAGAACATCGCTTCTCAAAGGAGAAGAGCAAGAGTGTGAAACAGACATGTGACAAGTGTAGCACCATCATATGGGGTCTCATTCAGACCTGGTATACCTGCACAGGTCAGACCATCTTATCTGAACCTAATGCAAACAATTTTTTTAAGAAGACACATGACTTATTATTATACTATCTTTCCAAAACAGAACACAAAAGAAAAAAAATATCCCAATATAGGTATTTTCCAAAAAAAAAAAAACAGCTTAAAATTCCCAGTGACTGTGAAGCACCCAAAAGATTAAATAGTTATATTGTAAAGAACAATAGAACTGTCATAAATATCTATATGAATGTAGTCCATATGACTAGTCCGCTATATTTTAAGATGCTATTTGTGTAAAAAAAGTAATTGTAAATTAGTTTACTCATAATCTTTATTTTTTCCTCCTTTTATCTTGCCAGAAATCACATTTAGAATTTAAAAAAATGGTGTATTGCCATATTGCGTTTCATTCTTCAAACATTTTGATATTTGCGGTCCACTGAAAAATAAAATAGCATACAGGTTTGAAAAGGCATGATAGTGTGTAAATAGACTTTTTTTTAATGATGAGACATTTTTGGGTGGACCATTCCTTGTTGTTTCAATCATGTGTATTCACTTAGTGTGATTTGTTGTACACTTTTCACAAAAACATGGACAAATCTTCAGTGAAGTAATTCACTTTTTTTAAATTGCTTCAGCACATTCAGATCTTACTCAGATCTTGACTCTGGGATAGACTTCAGCATCCCGCAACTCTACATAGGACAAGCATGTTGGAGAATGGATGGATCAGATCTTACTGTGTGATGATTGGGAACAGAACTTAATGTTTGGTTTCAAAACTATCATAAATTGCTTTCCATTTTCTCATTCCAGGTTGTTATTACCGTTGCCATAGCAAGTGCATGAATCTTATCAACAAACCATGTGTGAGGTCAAAGGTCAGCCATCAGTCTGAGTATGAGCTCAGCATCTGTCCTGAGGTCGGTCTGGACAAGCAGGACTACAGATGTACTGAGTGCCGGACACCCATCTCTTTGCGTGAGGCCTTTTCCAAACATGCATCACAGCTTCTTTTGTTTTTCTCTGATGATGACACGAAATGTAAACAGAGTTTTAGTTTTTTGTTTGATTAACTCTTTATGTGGTTATTGTCAGAAGTGTTAGATTCAGGGTTGTATGATTGCTTTAGAATAGTATAGAAAAAATAGAATTAGAATAGAATAGAAAAAAAAATTGTGAGTTATAACTTGGATATTTAGACTTTATTTTTGGCACAGGAAGAAGTCTAATGTTGTCTGTTGTGATGTGTTGTGTTGTGTAGGGGTATTCCTGAATGAGGCACGACAGTGTGATTATACGGGTCAGTATTACTGCAACAGCTGCCACTGGAATGACACAGCCATCGTTCCAGCTAGAGTCATACACAACTGGGAGTTTGAGCCCCGTAAGGTACATTATGGAGATCTCGACTCACTATTGATTTCAATAGAGTTTGCTTTAGCATGTTGCAAAGCTAACTGCGTATTGCTATATTAAGTAGATATAGACCCGAAGCCAAATATCTTATTTGGAAAGGCATGTAATAATGGCTTTAAAATGAGCAATGAATTCTACTAAATAATAATTAAAAAAAAACCTGTTAGGCTATAGACATGTGCCGATATACGGTAGTACGATATATCATGATAACGAATATGCACTTTGTTATAATAGGCACTTCAATATACAGTGAATAGTTATTTATTAATAATTATTCCGATTTTCAGAAGGCATTTTAAGAATACTTTTCCCATCAACCGGCTTAAAATGCACAACACCGCTGTACGTTGTATCAAGGCATGCTTACTCTGATGTAAACAACCCCAACACGGAGGAGAAGCATTGGTTGAATGAGTGAAGGAGATATGCTGAATGAAAATGCACATTCACTCTCTGACAGCAGATAGCTCTTATGGAACAGCAGAAATGCAGCCGTGACCCCAGTAACCCTATAAACAAAGCAGCAATGCTACTTTCTATTTCTGAACAGTCTTTAAATGTTTTAAACAGCCTTTCAGATTGTTGGTTTCGTGGTGGTGTTCATTGCAGCACCAAACTTTAGTTTAGAAAGTTTAGATACTTAATAGGCTTGTCATGATTCCTGTCTTGTGTTCCCCTTGTCTTGTGTGGACTTTTATTTTATTTCCTGTTTTGCACCGTTTCCGTTTCCGTTGTAGTTTTTTTTTTTTCTGTCACAGGCTGGTTGCAGCAGAGATGAAAAAGGATTTAAGTGCAGTAGCTTTATTAAAAAAAAAAACTCTAAACTTCACAAAACAAGCTCAGGAACATGAACAGAACAACCAACTTAATGCAACATAGAACTGACAACGAACTGGAAGAAACACAGAAGTTAAATAACAGGAAGCCTCCAGGGCGGCGCTGACAGTTCAGGGGGTCATCTCTGTCATAATTCCTGACTTATGGTGCGGTGCGTTCAAGTCCTCCTGGGAAGTTCGTACGTAAGAGGTGGGAAGTAGTGGTCACAACGGCAGGTGTGTTCAAGTCACTTTCTTTGGCGTAAGATGGCGGAGAACTTTCTTTATTAATTACACAATAATACAGCAAGGTTCTTAAACTCTTTGTTCTAGAAAATGAAGAACAAATAAATGTGCATCAGGTGTAGGCTACTTTGTTTTTTTAATGTTTTTAATCATTTTATGAAGCCATTGCCAACTTTATTGTTACATGTTACATTGTTATATAATGCCATCATATTCTGTGCAGGCAATTAGCCTCCTGCGCTGTAAATAAAAAAGCCTGACAATATCACTACTAAATACCTTAAAAAGTATTGTAGTATTCCGCCATGTTTCTCACCGATACGCCCCCAACTCGAAAAGATATTGTGAAAATCCCGAGCTTCCCATCGGTATTCACGACATCATTTTAAATTGTCATAATATTTCACAATATTACTGTTTGTCTTTTTTTTTTCATCAAATAAAGCAGCCTTGGTGAGCAGAAGAGACTTCATTTAAAAACATAAAAAAATCTTACTGATCTAAAACTTTTGACCGGTTTGTGTGTGTGTGTGTATGTGTATATATATATATATATATATATATATATACACACACACACACATATATATATCGCGCTGCCCGATGAAACTCACGTATGTCCAAAACGGTTACTTTTCAGGAAGTGAAAAAAAACATGTAATTTTAAAAGCAGCTGAACGTAGCGTTGTCATGCTTGGCACAACATCTTTAAATGTAACCAAATTCTTGCCAGTGTCATGATATTAGGGATGCACCGATACCACTTTTTGGAAAACGAGTACAAGAGTACTTGCATTTCAGTACTCGCCGATACCGATACCGAGTACTTAATAAAAAAAAACATGATTTAAAATCAGTTTTAACTATTTTTCCAATTTATTTAATTACATTTTATTTCATTTTATATATATATATATATATATTAGGGGTGTAACGATACACAAAACTGACGGTTCGGTTTTCCCACGGTTTTGACGTCTCGGTTCGGTTCGATTCGGTTCGGTTTAGAAAGCTAAAATGGCTTTTTTTTTAAACAGTGGTTTAATGAAAAAAAGGTCTTTGTCTTTAAATTAATTCAGTTACAATTAAACATTTCACAAGGATTAAAAAATCTGCTAATGCTGTGAACTATATTGAAGGCTGCACATTACTATAACATTAAATGTTGTAGCCTAGACTTTTAACTTAAATTCAGATGCCATTTATTTTTTAGATATAATAATCAACACACAACACATTGTATGAAAACATGTAAACTGAACATAAGGCAGTTTTTACATTAACTTCTGTTTTTACTCTAATAATTTACACAGTTGTCATTTTCATGAAAGATATTTTAAACATAAATTAAATAATCAAGATATCATTAACAGGTTAAGTAAAATATAATATACAGGCTAACAGTGCATTTATTTAGCGCAAAGGTTTATTTATAGGAAGTTGTGGACACTGAATCACTTGCCTGTTGAGGTAAGTATAATGCTAGTGACAAGCTAAAGCTTTGCTGTTTTATTGACGTCTTTCCGTGGCTGAAACACTGATTGAGCGATTACACGAGTTATGATGCCTTTCAGTAAGTATACTGTATCTTTCAACATACCTTCAGGTGTCTTTTCTGTAACTGAGGAAGAGATGATCGCGTTACTCGCGCGCCGCGCTGCCGCTTGAAATGAGGAGCCTAGTAAGCGATATGTCACGTCACATCAAAGAGCGCCAAAACTCCATTTATTGTTTGAATTTCGTGATCAAATAGACAGAATCTGAAAGATTACACCTTGCTTATTATCGAAAGTAACAAAACACGGAGCTTGTTATTTGGTGTTAATGGTGGTTAGGCTACAAAACTGAATTCATTGTGTACTGTTTACATAAGACATGAGGTCCATTGAGCCGGGCTGGGCGGGGCCGGGGTAGCAGGGGGCGGGGCGGGGCGTGTTCGGTACGCACTGACAGTATCGCGATTCGAATCGTGAGTTCAGTATCGCGGTTTTTCGGTTCGGTTCGAAAATCGTTACACCCCTAATATATATATTCTTTTTTCTTTCTTTTTTTTCCAAATAGTTAAATAAAAAAAATTCAATTCAATGACTATTATTTATGATGGTACATTTATGAAAGCATTTAAGGCTACATGCTGTTTATACGAAAATATTGATGATATTGAGAAATATTGCTTATAAAAAAATCAAGAGAAAAAGCAACCTTATGCACACATTATTAGTAGTAGCAATTTTGATTAATAGAGACGTAGTTAAATCTATTGTACAGTAGCCTAATATAATTATTTCTGTCAATTTCTTACCAAACTTTTATTTTGACGGGTTGCCGTGAAGACCTTTGAGTTTCTGTGTGTGTCTGATACATAGACAACATTGGGCGTTTCTCAACGCCCAAGGAAGTATCCTTAACATTGAGAAACACCTAGTAAAAGAAATGATATGACGATCGTTTTCTCAAATGAAACGGTAAAATACCTACCGTTACTCATGAAGTGACTCTCGGAGATGAAATCATGAATCATGTCATCATATCGTGAGGCAGCAGAGACGGAGAACAGCGCGAGCGTCACTCGAGCTTCAGTGTGTGTGAGAGGTAGCTAACGTTAAATGAAACCGCGCGTCTGCACTGTTCATTCACACAGAGACAAGCAGAACATGCAGGTTTTATATTTAAACAGTCGTTTTGCAGTTTAATATACACAGACACACATCAGCAGCGCCGCGGTCGCCATGTCTCAGCGCTTTCATGATGATGACGCAACTTCACGCCCTTCGTGCATGCATGTGCAAACGGAACTGGGTTTGATCAGGTATCGGTACCACCGGGACTTGGTACCGTGACGTTTACATTTTTTTAGTACCGACTTGGTCCACGCGGCTGACAGGTCTCGTCTCGTCTCGCCTTCTCCCCGCTCTGAGCTGCAGCCGGGGCCTGGGGGCGGCACTCGGCGCCTGTGATTAACCCATTTCTCAGACCGTGGTATCGGTCCCCGGTATCGGGGACTTTTAACGAGTACGAGTACTTTAAAAAATGTGGTATCGAGGCCGATACCCGATACCGGTATCGGTATCGGTGCATGCCTACATGATATAATCCATATTTGCCCATATTTGACCCAAAATCGAGTTTAAATGGACATATGTGCATATTGTATAGTAACGGTGGTCGATACGCGTTCTTCCGATCATTAATTAGAATGACCAAATCACGTTTCATATTGACAGATGAATAGGCTACGCTCAGTTTATTAAATACGCTCAGTTTATTAAATGTCTCTTGCAAACTATGAAGAGACAATGAATCAATACACTGGCATGGCGATGCTTTGACTGATACTTTATTTACACAATCCTACCGTAATTTTGTCGGATATGAGCTGCATTTTATTACAGATGAGCTGCATTTTATCATCAGCTAATTTTAAAATCAAAGACATACATCAATAAGAGAGTGTGGCAACAGCCTGCCCTGTAAGATCACTTCGTTTCTTTACTTGAAGATGATTGTGAAGATGATTGTGTCTGTGACTTACTTTCACTTTTGACGCTCAGCTGATCATCTGCGTTGATGCGTGTCGCAGTAGCTCCGTCATATCTGACTATAACGTGTCATATAGGCTATATAACACACTCTCACTCGTTTATTTTTTTTAGCATTTTTGGGAGGAGTAAAATATACATATGTGGTTCAACAACCAGATTGCGTTTACACCTAGTAAAGATCCGAACACAATGCGAGCCAGACTACCTCCAGATGGTCAGGCAGATCCGATCACAACGTATTTATACCTTGCATTAACATGCCTTTTTTATTATCCGGATAACTTATCTGGATACAGATCGCATTATAATACCAGGTGTAGGGGTCTCAGAGACGAGACAAAATCCAAAAAAAATCTCAAAATTGGCAAAATGGACATACGCGGTTTTCATCGGACAGCGACGATATATATATATGTGTGTGTGTGTGTGTGTATATATATATATATATATATATATATATATATATATATATATATATATATATTAGGGTGCATCAAATTTGAATGGGAAAATTTAATTTCAAAATATCAATTTGGCTGGCATTGCATTTTGTTCCAATTAATATAAAAATGACATTTGCAAAGTTTTGAGGAATTCCGTTGAGATTTAGGGGTGCCACCTAACACATGAACTTTGGCGAAATTTTGAAAAAATAGCAATTTTTTGCCTAATTGCCAAAAGGTTGACCTAGAAATGATGAGTACAGTGAACTTTTATACAGTAACATGTTCTATAGGGTTATCAAAGTAAAAGTTGTTTGTTTGCCCTTTGGGCAACTTGAACATTTCTCAGAATTCAACTTTCAAGATTCTACATTCATTTGTCCTATAGACAAAATGAATGGAGGTCAATGAGACATGGCCTTACCCTGAATTGTGTGCAGCAGTGATGGATGTCGGATACACATATAAAGTTTAATTGACTTTGTTAAACACAAGGGGCGATACTGACACACATAAAAGAACAAACCCTCTCTAGTGGCCAACTCACTGGCAACTAACCTGAACTCTGAACCTAGCCAGGGTGTCTCCCTCCAGATATGTCTCCCCACCCACCACCCAAGAGTAACCGTCCTATTCAGGAATTGGCTTGCGTTTCCAGCGGCGAAGGTTTGGCTTTTGGTTGAGGTCATGTTCAACTGCCTGCAGCACACAATGCTGCTCCTTCCTTGCCACTTCGATGGAGTCGGATGTGAGCTTGACACCACGCTCGGCACATTGACCTCACTTTTTTTAACGCAGCATTGGTCGCCCATTCCTTCACATCGAGACATACCTTCTGGATCAATGTGCTGGTGCATCCCAAACCAGCAATCCTTATTGGCGAGGTCAACCAAGCTGGTGGTTGGCAAGAGGGTGAGGAACTTTGGCTTGACAAAGCCAGTGCCAAAGCGCTGCTCAGGGATGTGCATGGCATGGCACGGCTCGGTTCTCTTTTCCACTGCAGTTAGTACCTCTTCAAAGTGGGTGGGATTATGACTGATTGTTATAGTTTATCCACACAGCAGTGGCTGTTACTGTCTATTTACATCTAGCGGGTTTGATGTCTCGCAAATACAATGACGCTGGTAGTGACGATTCTGTCTGACCAGTCAGTGATCTGCAGTGTTTTCACGTCACATTTTAGTACACTTGGAACCTCAACAGAGGTGGTACCAGTTAAAGCGAGCCGTACCGTACCATGCAGTGGAAAAATGCCACAAGACCCAGCTGTGCAAACTCATGGTAGTCATCTTGCGTGTGGTCATTATGCACCTGACAAGTTCAGCGCGTAAATTGCCCAGGAGTGGTTACTTGGTGTTGCCAGGAATGTAGCAGGACCATTGGCTGCTGGATTCTTGTGGTAACAGATTCCATTTCTCCGTCGTGTGAACAAGGTAACCTCTGGCGAGCGTGATGACTCTACCTTCAGGTCTGTGAAAACCTGGTTCAGGAGGACCTCACCAGTGTGGTGCCGGCACCCAGACCAAAGCAGTGGTCGGCCCAGTGAGAGCTGTATGGCAATGCAGGCTGCTGTGAGATGGCCAGTGTTTTAAGCAGTGGTGTCAAATGCCATGTTGACGACCTGATCAGCGAAGCACCAGTCCTGCAACAACTTGCATGTCAATCGGGCAATGATCACTCAACATGCCTCATTGGTCTGCTTCTTATACGCCGGGACACCAAGCAGTTTCAGCCGCTCTGCATCTCCAATCACCATTGGTTGAAGCTCCTCCAACTGGTGCACATGAGCATCAGTGTTAACTTGCTGTCCCAGTGTAGGGTGCACAATGGAGGTGGTGTCCACTGCTTGTTAGTATCCTCCTCTGACTCCTCATCTCTCTCTGACTCCAAGCTGGACATTGCCGTCATCATTAAGTCTAACTTCATCATAACTTACAGTTACATCAATACCAGAGTAGCTAGCTGTGCATGCAAATATACTTCTATTTAAAATGTTAATTTACTGTAACAACAACAATGCTACTCTCAATAAACATGAGACATCTATACTCTGAATATGACATTGTCCACTCTAGAATACTGTTGATGTTAAGCTTAATAGCTTAGCTAACATAGATAGCTAGCGTTAGCTAGGTGTAATATGCACCAAATGCCTATAAATGTGACTTAAATGTCTTATGATAAATAAGTAGCCTATACCATACAAAGACACAGCTACAGATATGATAGTAATATGTAATTAAAGCTGCAAGCAGCAATGGGCGGGCCCTCGCACCTGTAGTGCGTCGGGGTGTGAGGCGGCCGCGTTGCATATTCTGGAGCTCAGCTGGTGTGGCTGTGAATTTGCTACGCATCCAAATCACCCAAAAATTGACGTAAAATTCAAAATGGCCGACTTCCTGTTGGGTTTAGGGCATTGCTCCAAGAGGCTTTTTTGTACGTCTGGACATGATCCATGTGCCACAGAAATTCCGTACATGTAGGTCAAACGTGCGGCGGGGGCTGCTTCGTTAAAGGTCACTTCCTGTTGCCAGCAGGTGGCGCTATGACTGTGGGCTAATTTCAGCATGTACATGGGTTCAGGGCGGGACTGTTGTATAATGTATAAAATTTTGCGCAGGTCTGAGGATGTACACTGAAGTTACAACAATTTCCTGTTTCATGGCGAATCGTCGACGCCTCGGATACACCCATTGACGAAAACGCGCAGATAGCACAACTTTACATCGTCAATGCCTTTAGAAGGCACAGCAGAAATGTGAAGTCAATCCGACTAAATCCCTAGGAGTTAGTTAAAGTACGGAGTGTGTAAATCGTTCCAAAATGGCCACCAAATTCAAAATGGCGGACTTCCTGTCGAGTTTAGGGTATGGGTTCTTCGCTTTCGCTATTTTCTATTTTTCAGTTTGATAAAAACCTAATTTTGGTTTGTGTATTGATGTGTTTAGGTGTGTCGTTCATCCATGCGCTATCTTGCTCTGATGATGTCAAGGCCTGTGCTCAGACTGAGAGAGATCAACCCTCTGCTCTTTAACTTTGTGGAGGAGCTGGTGGAGATCAGAGTGAGTTTCCACAAAACAACTGATTACAAGTATCCACACCTCCCCACCCTACCTTAAAATAGTGATTTTTCACCTGTTCACATTCTGAGGTTTAGACTTTCTTGACTGTAATCAAAAATTCAATCATGTTACATTATCATGATTTTGACTGTCCATTGATATCCAGTAAATTATTCCAAGAATATATATATATATATATATATATATATATATATATATATATATATATATATATATATATATATATATATATATATTATATATATATATATATATATATATATATATATATATATATATATATATATATATATATTATATATATATATTATATATATTCTTATCTTAATATATTATATTTATTTATATTAAATCTTAATATATTATATTTATATAATATATTTTTAAAATTATGTAAACCTATTTTGTTTGTTTAATTTATGAAGTATATGAGCAGAATATTTGCTGAATTTATCATTCTTGCACTGCAGAAATTACGTCAAGATATCTTGCTAATGAAGCCATATTTCATCACCTGCAAGGAGGCCATGGAGGCCCGACTCCTGTTGCACGTAAGTGATTTAAGATACAACCCATTTTTAGGCCCTGTCCCAAATGGCACCCCTACACCCTTTCAGTTGTCTTCTGAGTTTACACGTTAGTGGCATAAGGGTGTATAACTCAGGCAAAAGTCTGCGGTGGAGCCTGCATCATCGCAAACTTGTCAATGCATCAGGGACACAAAGGGGACACACTAAAGCCTTCACGCACACACAACAGTGTTTCTTAAAGGTGCCATGGAATGCATTGATACAATATTGTGAAAATTCTCTAGATACAGTTTTACATGTCCATTTACAACCCTAGGATTTGTCCCTAGAATGAAATGGGCTGTTATTACCTTTTTTGGAAGGGTCATTAATTATAATGTTGAGCTCTGCACTGATTGGCTGTTTTACAGATTTGTATGAGCTATGATGTACTCTGAAATACAAACGTGCAAAATAATAATACATCAGTTCTCAAACAAAAAAAAATATTTTAACAAATTGACTAGATGCACTGTCAAATGACAATCGTTTCAACTTAAGTGGTGGAAAAGGTCAGGTTAGCTAGAAGGAGTGAGTGAGCTATCGGATAAGCAACCAAACTAACCTAGTTAGCTCCTGAGTTATGTGTTGTTGATGAAATATAGGCTAAAGTATAATACTACCCGACAAAAGGGATTGACACAGATGTATCTACAGTTGTATTTTGTAGATGTATGTGACAATACTGGTTGTGACAACACAACGCTGGAAATAATATTAACTGTGAGGCCCAGCTTGATCGGCCCAATGGAGGCATCCAATCAGCGGGTGAAGGTCTCTGCGTGTTGCTGTCTTTTCTCGTGGCAAAGTATTTTGATTAAATGCAATACATTTTCTTATATGTATTCTCTTGTTATTTCATCTGACTCCATAAATGAAAAGGTTTTTAATGATATCTGTGCATCATTAAATATGAGCGAAAGTTTGACTATTCCTTTTAACTCTAATGAAAATAATGTCAATAGTCAGTTAGTAAACCAAATGTAACAATTAATTATGTCAGGTAAATGTATAATCAGTTCAAAGATATATATATAGTTCAATATATATATTTTTACTACTTATTTTTTATTTTGAATATTCTTCAGATCTCCTTTTACAGCAATTACTTCCACTCAGAAACAATATCCTGTACAATGGGTCATAACATTCACACGCTTCTCACGTGTATATTCAAATCCACAAGATGAGAAGAATATGTCCAGGAGTACAAGGAGAGAATAAAAATAAAATAAAAATTTAAACAAAAAATAATTAACAACATTTAAAATAATGTCAACAGAACAAACATCAACTTAAAACAGAACATGGGTTGTATACAAGTTGCCCTAGCAGTTATAATCAGATTTAGTTCTAATGGTCCTCCATCACAGTCATTAGTGCCAATCTTTCAATAAAAAGTTCCTTTTTGTAATCTTAATGAATACGTAATTTTTTTCCATAATGTAAATATTTCTTAAAATTGTTAGCCAATCAGCTTGGTTTGGTGGCTCCTTTTTAAGCCATTTTATTGTAATTGCTTCTTTGCTGCTACCAGTAATATATGTAATAAATACATCTTTTTCCTACTGTGTATCACAACTGGTTTCATCCCTAGAATTGCTATCAGAGGGTCTCTTATCAGTTCAATATTCAATACTTTATTAATAAAATCTAACAATGGGCATTGCCAAAAAAATATGTGAGTGAGTAGCCATTGTCAAGTCAAGTCAAGTCACATTTATTTATATAGCGCTTTCACAATACAGATTGTATCAAAGCAGCTTCACAGTGATAACATGACAGAAGTACAACACAGATAAGTAATATTGTTAAATGGTAAAAAACCCGACTAAGCAAGCCAAAAGCAAGGCAAAGCAAGGCGACAGTGGCAAGGAACCAAAACTCCATCAGATTGGATGGAGAAAAAACCTTGGGAGAACCCAGGCTCAGTCGGGGCCAGTTCTCCTCTGGCTTACATTCATATTGTTTATATATAAATATTAAATATAAATATTGTTCATATATAATATGGAGCCATAACATATCGCCAGCGTTGAGTCGTCTCTTCACAGGCGTTGGGGCATCTGAGATCCCCGTGAGAGGCTGGATACAAACTGGACCTGACGAGCGCCATTTTCTCGGGACAAACGTCCCGAGATAACAGCAGAAAGGCAGATGGGAGATAATTAGCATAGCTGATGTTCAGAATGATTTCCATTATACAGGAGTTCGGTGTTAGAAAATCACTATCTCACAAACTCTCCGCAAGCCAACCATACGTGCCGAACGTGTTTGAACCGTTTGTCTAAAAGGCTGTCGAGCCCCGCTGGTGCATTAAGCAGTTTCAGCGGCAAACGTTCTGTATGGCATAACAGAGGAATAAAAGGTAAGCATTATGTGAATGCTTGACTGAAGAGATGCATTTTTAGTCTAGTTTTAAACTGTGTCAGCGAGTCAGAGCCTTGAACCGTATTCGGGAAGGCTATTCCAGAGTTTTGGAGCTAAATGCGAGAACGCCCTCCCTCTCTCCCTCCCCCTAACAGGACATCCATCTATATTAAAGTTGTATTGTAAGAGGTTTTGTGAGTAGTTTTTTGGACCAATAAGTAAAACCTCCGTTTTTATCTGAATTTAATAGCAGGAAATTACGCGTCATCCAGCATTTTATATCTTTGAGACACTCTGTCAATTTAGATGAGTTAGTGTTTTCGTCTGGTCGTGATGAAATATATAATTGAGTATCATCAGCATAACAGTGGAAGTTAATTCTATGTTTTCTTATAATATTACCAAGTGGCAGCATATATATTGAGAATAGCAGAGGGCCTAAAACCGATCCTTGCGGTACTCCATAGTCTACTGGCGTTATCTTTGATTTTTCCCCATTTAAACAAACAAAATGAGAACGGTCCGATAAGTACGATCTAAACCAGCTTAATGCCTGTCCCTGAACACCAGTGTAGTTTTGTAGTCGATCCAAGAGTATTTTATGATCTATAGTGTCGAACGCAGCGCTAAGATCAAGTAGGACTAGTATTGAGATACAGCCTTGGTCAGAAGCTAAAAGTAAATCATTTGTAACTTTAACTAGCGCTGTTTCTGTACTATGATGCGGTCTGAATCCTGACTGGAATTTTTCATAGATATCATTTTCTTGCAAAAAAGAGCACAATTGAGCGGACACAACTTTTTCTAGTATTTTTGACATAAATGGAAGATTTGAAATGGGTCTGTAATTTGCTAAGTTATTTGGATCTAATTGCGGTTTCTTAATGAGAGGTTTTATTACTGCCAGCTTGAATATTTTTGGAACATGACCTAAAGATAAAGACGAGTTAATAATATTGAGGAGAGGCTCTTCCACTACAGGTAACACTTCTTTTAGTAGTTTAGTTGGTATTGGATCTAATAAACATGTTGTTGGTTTAGAAGCAATGATAAGTTTATTTAGCTCTTCCTGTCCTATCGTTGTAAAACGGTGTAGTTGTTCTAGAGGGGCCATAATTGAGGCTGAATCATAAGACACCATAGAGGATTGTACATTTATAATTGTGTTTTGGATGCTTTCTATTTTCTCATTGAAGTAATTCATAAAATCATTACTGCTAAGCTGTAACGGTATATTTTGCTCTGGCGATGTCTGTTTATTTGTTAGTCTAGCCACGGTGTTAAATAAAAACCTTGGATTATTTTGGTTATTTTCTATTAGTTTGCGAAGATGCTCAACCCTGGCAGTTTTTAGAGCCTTTTTATAACGTGACATACTGTCTTTCCACGCGATTCTAAAGACCTCTAAATTAGTTTGTTTCCATTTACGCTCTAAGATACGAGTTTCTCTCTTGATAGCATGTGTATCACTGTTGTACCAGGGTGCTTTAGTTTTCTCTGTAACCTTTTTTAATCTAATTGGTGCAACAATATCTAATGTACTAGTGAAAATGGTGCTCAAACTGCTAGTTATTTCATCTAATTGATCAGTTTGTTTGGGTTCACTTAGCAGCTTAGATAGATCAGGTAAGCTATTTGAGAATCTATCTATAGTGGTTGGAAGGATTGTTCTGCCTTTTCTATAACGTGGCGCAACATGACATATTTCGGCAGTACGTATTATGCAAGTCACCATGTAATGATCAGTGACATCATCGTTTTGCGGTATGATATTTATATCAGTTGGACTGGTTCCATATGATATAATTAAATCTAGTGTATGATTTAGACGATGAGTGGGACCACTGACGTTTTGTTTGACCCCAAAGGAGTTTAATAAGTCTGTAAACGCAGCCCCTAAAGCATCATTTGTATTATCTACGTGTATGTTAAAATCTCCAACAATTATTGCTTTATCGACATTCACCAATAGATCCGAGAGAAAGTCTGCAAACTCCTTTAGGAATTCAGCATATGGCCCTGGAGGTCTATATACAGTAGCCAAGGCTGGAGATAATATGGATTTCTTTCGTACATCTAACAGCATAACATTTAGCACAAGTACTTCAAAAGAATTAAACTTGTGACCTGTTTTCTGAGTAACATTAAAAATATCTTTATAGATTGTCGCAACACCGCCGCCGCGACCGATCAGACGAGGCTCATGCTTATAACAGTATCCTGGTGGACTAGACTCATTTAGACCGAAATACTCATTTGGTTTAAGCCAGGTTTCAGTAAGGCACAGAACATCAAAATTATTATCTGTGACCATTTCATTTACAATAACTGCTTTAGGTGTGAGCGATCTAATGTTTAGAAGACCTAGCTTTAAAAATTGTTTTTGTTCACTGATATTTAGATTTTCTGGTTTAATTACAATAAGATTTTTGCTAAATCCTGCACTAGATTTATTGTTTGGCTTCACTAAACGAGGAATAGACACAGTTTCTATGTAACGCTCCACACTATGCATATTAGTTAAGTTTGGACAACAGAGGCTGTGATTTGGACTTTGACTTATTAGTCATCTGGTGCGTAACGTCTCGGAGATGTTGTCCGACAGAACACTCGCTCCGATTCTGCTGGGGTGGAGTCCGTCTGCCCGATACAGTCTGGGTCGCTCCCAAAACAGATGCCAATTATTTACAAAGAGCAGTTTCTGTTCATTACACATTAACATTAGCCATTCATTAAATGCAAAAAGTCTACTGAACCTTTCCTGTCCTTGTCTGTACGTGGGAATCGAGTCCGGACACCGATGAGTCATTGCTTTAGGCGCTGTGGTGCGTACAGTCTCGATCAGGCTCATGTAGTCCTTCTTCAGAACCTCGGTCTGCCGTTGCCTGATGTCATTCGCTCCCGCTTCCAGCACAACAGCTCCGCACCGGGAAACAGTGTGTGCGTACATTACCTTTACCCGAAGTAGCGCGGACATGACGGACCATGGATGTCCCGATGATCACGGCGTCATCGCGTTCCGGCTCGCGAAGAGGGAGAAGCGGTTCCGAGTGGAGATCTCGAAGACCGGGAGGGGCGGAGAGGTAGCTCTGGTCCTGGCTCGTGTCCTCCGCTGCGTGATCCATGCTCCACGGTGTTGTGCCGGAGTCGGAGTGAAAGAAGGCCGGGCTGATTGCGTCGTCCTGGGAAGAGGAGCATACGGAGTGGATGAGGAAGTACTAACAGAGTTAACGTTACTAACCACTGAGTTGTGAGCGTCGGCGCGTGAAGCTTCAAGCGTTGAACGCCGGTCCAACAGCTCGGCTTGCTTCATCAACAGACTGCGGATCTGCTTCTCGACGCGTTCCAGCTCCTGCTTCACCGTGAAGAGCTCGAATGTGTCCTCACCTGCACACAGAGGTAACGTTAGACTCTCATCCGATGTGTTCGCCATTATAAAAGATGAACAGTAAATTAATATCCCGACTAATTTAGGACTGAAATGCCGGATGCAACCCGTATCTTTTCAGTGAAACGGGTGTAAAATGAGACGGCCGATAGGCGAAGGGACACGCGTTGAATGCTAGCGGGAGATCGCGCGCGTAAAGGCAAGTTCTCACAGCAAATGCCTATGCCCCGTTCATGCAGGCTCTAAGCAAAGCAAGTGAGAAGCCTTGAGTCAGCGTCTCGATAGGCGAAGGCCACACGTGGAATGCTAGCGGGCTAAAGGCTAGTAGCCTAGATTTGAAAAATTGGATCTAAGTAGCGATATCAAAGCAATCCAATTGTTTTTTATAAGGAATAGTATCGAGGATAAGTTCACATGATAGAAAAATAGAAAGTGCTAGTTTATAAATGAGTGGTAAAGAAGAAAATTAAAGATTAATGAAGAAATCCTCCGGAGCTACAAACACGAATACAGATCGCACGCGCATGCGCCTGAACCTCTGTCTCTGTTTACAAAATCTCTCCACAAAATCTCTCCATTGTCTCTCCACACCCCCTCCAACAATGACTTGATTGATTCGAATTCATTTTAGCCACAACTTGTGGTGTTCTGTAAAATCTGTTATTTAACTTCCATTGAAATTCTTTCCACATATTGGCATTCGTGACTTTATGAGCCTGAGTACATATCTCCAACCAAACTTCTTCACTTATTTCAAGCCGTAGTTCCCTAATCCACTTGTCTTTCACAAAAAATGAATTATCTTTTGTCATTGAAGCAATGATTTTATAAACCTTGGTAATTGGTTTCCTCATATGTTCCCCCCTGAATTTTTAATAAATATTATTATATAAGGGAGGGCTCTATTAATCTGTTCCAGTTTGGGTGCTTAAGTATAAAGCTCCTTAATTGTAGATACCTGAAAAAATCTGTTCTTGGTAATTTTAAATCTGTTCTCAGTTGTTCGAATGATTTTAAGTTGTTATTACTAAATAAGTGGTGCACATAATGAAGGTTCAAAAGTTTCCATTTTTTTAATCCTGTATCAAGTCTCAAGGGAACAAAATCTCCAATGCAAGTAATTGAACTCAAAATGGAGAGATCGCCTGTCCACTTAAACATTTGTTGTATTTCCTTCCAAGCTACACATGTTGTGTTTGACCATTCGATCTCTGGTGGATTTAGTCCTATTAAAGGGATCACTGATAAGGGCATATCAGGACTGTAACTTTTTTCTATACCGAGCCATCTTGTACTTGTATCATCTAATAACCACACTATCATTGCACGTAATTGTGACGCTAACCAGTAATGCTTTAAGTTAGGTACGCCTGAGACCCCATTCAGTTTTTGTCAGTTGTAAGATTGTATATATGACTCTGGGTCTCCTACCCTGCCATATAAATCTAGAGATGAGACGATCCAAAAGACCAAAAGTAGATTTAGGTGGAGAGATTGGTAGAGTATGAAAAAGAAAAAGGAGCCTTGGGAGAACATTCATTCTAACAGCTTCCACTCTACCTATTAAAGTAAAAGGAAGTGTAGTCCAGCGGTTCAAATCTTGCTTAATTTTATCTATTAATTTAATATAGTTACCTTGATATAAACTAAGGTCAGGGGGTATTTATTCCCAAATACCTAATTCCCTCCTTGGGCCATCTAAATGAGAAAGCTAATTTCATCTGTGGAGAAACTAAATTGTTCATGGGGAGTGCTTCTGTCTTAGTCACATTTATTTTGTAACCTGAATAATATCCAAAGGTCTCAGTACATTTCATTAAATTTGGGACAGACTTTGCAGGGTCTGAAATATACACAATTACATTCGTCTGCATATAGCGACAATCTGTGTTCCTCTCCGCTCACCTCAATACCACTAATATCTGTGCTATCTCGTATTAATTGTGCAAGGGGCTCTATACTGAGGGCATAAGAGAGAGGGAAAGAGGGTACCCCTGTCTGCAACCCCTCCCCAACTGAAATTTTTGTGGAAACACCCATTTACCCTTACTGATGCTTTTGGAGATGAGCACAACAGTTGAACCCATTTAAAGGGGTCATGGAACTGGCTTTTTAAATTTTATTATATTGTTGTCTGAGGTCAATTTATGACGTTCGCTTGGTTTTTGCATTCAAAAACATCTAAATGAATAAGAAATAGGCTATTTTGTACCCAAGTTGTGAGCCTACCTGAAAAACGGTCGGTTTTTATGGGAGTGTCGCCCTGAAGACTTGGAAATAAACGCCCACTGCTGCGAGTGGATAACAGTTTTGCATATTATAATGAGTTTAACTCACCCATCGGTGCACGTGGGGGAAAACGTTCAATGTTGTCAAATGGCAACCGGATTCGCCCATACATGTTCGACCCAGAGTCCGTGTGTTGCACAATTCCTGTCAGAGCCAATATAGACGGCACAGCACCGTTCTTTACTCTTAATCGGTCTGCAAATCCAGTCTTGTTTACAAAACAATCCTCAGTGAAATGAAGCGAACAGACGACGATGTTTTACCCTCATCAGCTGAAACGTCATTCAAAATAAAGTTTATCCATGCAGTCCTATTGGAATCCAGAGGAAGCTTATGCAGCGACTGTCTTCCAAAACTAGGCACTGCACAATATTCTTTATTGCTCGGAGGCTGGATCCGGTTTGTCATCACAAGGTAGGCATGTATGTTAGGCTACTTAGCTATGCGTGTAATGCGCGAATCGGTGGGCGGGGCTAAACCAGCCATGTTGAAGCAGGCGTTGATCTTCTGCGGGGTGGTGTTTTAACAACTTAGACGTCATCTTTCCCCACTTTTAAAAACGAGTCGTTTGTTGAGGCTGGTGTCAATAAAAGCTTTTATTGGACTAACAAGGATGTTTTCAGTTCTGAAACTTACAGGATATTCTTATAATATGATGACTTCTTAGTTGTCAAAAGCTCAAGGAAAATTTGATATCTCATTTCATCACCCCTTTAACAAAGCCAGGACCCAAACCGTATTTCCTCAAAACTCTAAAAAGGAACGGCCAGGAGACACGATCGAATGCCTTTCGCGTCCAGGCCATTTCGATTTAGTATAAGACATAATATTCAGTAATCGACAAATATTATCAGACAGCTGACGACCAGTAATAAAGCCTGTCTGGTCTGGGTGCACTAAGAGCCGTAATAACCGATTTAAGTCTCTTTGTCAGTATGGAGGTCAATATTTTACAATCAGAGTTTTGAAGCGCTATGGGTCTATATGAACTGCACTCTGTAGGGTCTTTTCCCTCCTTATGAATAACCAAAATTATTGTCTCTTTCCAATATGGTGGGAATTCCCCCATTTCAAATGCATATGCTTAGGCTTTCTCTAGAATAGGGCTTATGTTCGTCTACCTTTTATAAAATTCGTTATAGTATCCATCTGAGCCCGGACTTTTGCCGTTTTTTAACCCCTTGATTGTCTCCACAATTTCTTCTCTTGTAATGGGTTCGATCTATTGCTTGTGAGTCTTCCTCTGACAACTTTGGAAGGCATGGATTTTTTCAAATTCTGTGCAGGTGTCCATATTTGAGTACAATTTCTTATAAAAAGTAGCAAAAGCTCCTGATATCTCATCCTGTTTATACAGAAAGGGCTTATCTGAGTCATTATTTTTGCATGACTTTTAAGCTCATCTGTTTTTTTTTTTAATTTGGAATGCTAATACTTTACTAGTACTCTACTCCCATGCTCATAATAGCGCTGTTTTTGTTATGATGTAGAGGATAGACGAACCCAAAAGCAGACTGAATGCTCAACACAGAATTTATTTTAGACAAAACAGAAAAACAAAGCCCACGAGGGGGCAAAACAAGACTCGGTAGCAAACACTAGACTTAGGACAGGAACAAAGCTACGACACAAACAGACTCTAGGTAGAATAACAGTTCTCTCAATGAATTACTCACTGCTAGAAACATACCACAGCAAACAGCAAATAATGAACCGACACAGGACAGCAAACACAAGGGGATTATAAAGGGGAACACTAATGACAAGGACAGGTGAAACTGACTAGACAATAATGACAAGACGGGGATAACAAGGGGGCGGGGTAACGTAACGAGACAACACAAGCACATGGCCCAAACAATAGGCCATGCGCTTGTACACAAAACATGATTCTGTCATGATCCTGCCTCACGACTAGAGAAAATCAAAGACAAGAAGGCAGAATCATGACAGTTTTAAGAATCTTAAATTTCTCTCAATAATATCTGTGAGCAAATCTCCCAAGGCCCTCCTGGCTTCATTAAGCTGAGTTAGATCGTTTGTAGATAGTTGACTTTTATGTCTCTGTTCTAAGTGTTAAATTTATTCTTCGAGTTCTTTACATTTGGCTTCTCTAATTCTCGCCTTAGCTGATGCGAATGAGATTATCTTTCCCCTCAAAACTACCTTGGCCACCTCCCACAAGATCACTGGTGATGTCTCACTCGTATCGTTAAAGTGAAGATATTGAGCAAATTCTGCCTTTATATTATCTGTAAATGTATTATCATTTAAAGGCACAATATGTATTTTTTCTGCTTTAAAAATAGCAAAAATAACTGTATATATGTTATATATTTCTATTAGATATGTACTTACATTATCCAGACAGTTTACACCAACTTTCAAATCCGGAGAAATGTATAGTTTAATTCGAAGACACGGGCCGTTTCTTTAATTCCGTTTTGTCGCCCGTCTATGACGTCATGTAACCTTTGACTCCTCTATTTTCTCTAACTTCATGCGGAACCCAGCGAAACCACCAAACACAAAGGGGAACACCGGACTACCGCCAATAAAAGCAAAGAAAACGACGACGAAGAAAAAAGTATTAGCTAGTATAATTTTTCACCTGCAACAAACTTGAGGGGGGTTTGCGTGCACGCGCAAGATCTCTTGCTAGCTTACCACTCTGACATTGTGCGCGTGCGCAGTTAGGACTCGGAGCTCAACATCTGTCTCGCAAACATGCTTGCTCTAGATTACATTACAGGATATTTATGGACCACGATTACGCTTTGCCTGCACGTTCTGCTGCTGGAGCCAGCTCAAAGCGCAGACGTTAGGGTGACCAACAGTCCTGACATGTCCTGCTTTCACGTTCTGTCCTGGCCGTCCTGACTGTATTTATAAAGTGATGAAAATGTCCTGGTTTTCAAAAAAACTGCAGACCGAGTGTCTTGGTTTTTGGTAATCAAAATGAAAGTACAGGTGAAAAATATAACCCGAGAAGGATTTGAGACAGGAGAAGAAGCATGACACATTAAACAGTGGGGTTGAATTTTAAAATGGAGAGAGCTTTGACAAGATAAATAGGCCTATAGGCAACAGAGAGATGCCGATCTTGCTTGCATTATAATAAACAGGTAAGTACCCATTCAGTTAACTATATCTATCCGTATATTTTGTGGAATTATGTCATGCGTGAAACGCTGACGGGCTAGCTCTCATGTATAGTAGCTATAATGTAAATTAAAATGTGTTCAAACTTCTAAATTAAGCTGGAGAAAGTAGCTTCATATGCAGTTCACTAACGTTGTCTTGTTCGATATCATAGTACAAACGTAATTATTTTATTAACAAAAGGTGACCGTGTTTTTTAAACTTCTATTAATACTAGCTAACGTTAGATGGAATATTGATTTAATAGGGTCTGATAATTCATTTATATCTCTGTTCGAAAAGACGTGATTGACAAAAATACATAGTTAGAGTGAGTGAGGAATGAAGGGAATGACAGTTCCGATGTGTTCGCTCGTGCTCTCTTCTCTCTCCCTCGGAGGGCTGGTTGTCAGGGACAGCGACAACAACTCCCGTGAGCCCATACTCTTTCCCGACGTCATCAAAGTACGTCTTTTGTTATTATTTAGATTGAGTGCCCCCTGGTGGCCAAAAATTACAGACTGTATATTTAGAAGTGATACATTTAGACGCCATAGGCTTGGATTATAACCTCTACCCAAATCCCAAATCAAACTAACTGGGGCATGGTCACTTAAGGCTATGTTATGTATTTTACAATCCAGGACTTTTTTTAGCAACAAAGAAACTAATCAATCCTGGAATATGAGGAGTGTGAGTTTGAATAGAATGTGTAATCCTGGTCTCTTGGGTGTATATGTCTCCATGTATCGATAAGATGAGATAAGATAATTTGCTTTAGGGTGTACTCACACTAGGCACGGTTGCCATGAACCGGGCCTGAGTACGATTGTCCCCCCTCCCCACTCCCCCTCTGGCCTGCACTCACATAGGGTTTCAGCATTCGTGCCGGAGCACGCTTACGTCATTATAGTGTGACGGTTTCGGGATAAACAGAGAAGAGCGGCGCTCTCTGAACACAATGGAGTCCATCGCTTTCTTTGTGGATAATTTTGTGTCGTTTGGTCCACGGTGGTCCACAGCCCTCTCACAGCCTGTTGTTAAACAGATGTGTCGCCTTAGTGGCGCGAAAATTTTCACGAAATCATGCTGCTCGTATGAGGAGGTTTGCACGTCACGCGTCCTGTTCCGTGCTCTCCAGCACGGTTAGCGCTCACACTGCATGCGAACTGCGCTGGAGCCAACTGAACCGTGCTCTGGCCCACCTCTTCCAAGCGGGCCAGGGCCGGCCAATCGAGCCGCGCCCGGGCACGGTTCGGAGCACTCACATTAGTCAAACGAACCGCGCTTTGGTGGTCAGAACGCACTCGGGCACGGTTCAAACTGGCTAGTGTGAGTACACCCTCAGAATCCTACTGGCCCCTGAACGTCTAGCAAATGATGGTGGGTTATAATCCATCCTATTTGCCAATCAAAATGATTCCATTAGCTTTTTCTATAATCATTTCACTAATTTTCTTTAAAAATTTAGGATTGCTTTCATTTGGAGCGTACATATTCAGCATAGAGACAGTCACACCGCAAATGGACCCATTCACCAAAATAAATCTCCCCTCTTTATCTGTAATTTCTGAATGTGCAAAACTGCAGCGAACTGTGCAACAATATTGCCACCCGCACCTTGTATGTATGTACTGTATGTGTGTATATATATATATATATATATATATATATATATATATATATATATATTAGGGCTGTCAAAAGATTAATCGCGATTAATCGCATTCAAAATAAAAGTTTGTGTTTACATAATATATTTCGGTGCACTGTGTATAATTATTTTGTATATATATAAATACAGACACATGCATGTATATTTAAGAAAAAAATATTATTTATATGTAATATATATATATTTATATATAATATAAATTACATATAAATCTATAAACAGTATATACATGAAAATATGTCTTAAATATATACAAGCATGTGTGTGTATTTATATATATAAAATAATTATACACAGTGCACCACATATATTATGTAAACAAAAACTTTTATTTTGGATGCAATTAATACGATTAATTGCAATTTGTATTGTACAGTCTCTATATATATATATATATATATATATATATATATATATATATATATATATATATATATATATATATATATATATATATATATATATATATATTATTACTTAGTCCACCACTGGAAAGAGTTTAATGCCATCATCTTTACACCCATGAAGTAATCATCCAACAAGACAGAAACCGAGTCCCACCTTATCCCACCCCCAGTGGATAAAAGCGTCAAACTAAGGCTACATTCAGTGGAACCTACAGTGACCTTAACCCGAACATAACCTCGAAAATTGGCTGCATGTAAACGTAGTCAGTGTAACCAGTGGGCACAACAGAAGGGGAAGAGAGAAGTATCCATTCTCCATTCTCTCTTCCCCTTCTGTTGTGCCCACTGGTTACACTGACTACGTTTACATGCAGCCAATTTTCGGGTTATGTTCGGGTTAAGGTCACTGTAGGTTCCACTGAATGTAGCCTTAGTTTGACGCTTTATCCACTCCCTTCATCCACATCCACTTCAATAAATCCACAGGACAACTCTTGATGAATATCTTCGTTTACTTGGTAATCCACAAACATTAGCACAGGAATATAACAGAGTATAAACGATTAAATAAAGAGAATAAAAATAAAGGTCAAAAAACTGTGTGGCTTCACTCTCAGTATATCCGATCGTTCACACAGCCAACTTCACTCAATGAATGACACGAGAATAGCGTCACTAACTTTCGTCACACACACAGCTCCGCGTCACGCACACGCGCACGCAGCTCCGTGTCACACACACACACACGTCATTTTAGATAATTATTTTGGATAATGACGTCAACTTGCTTGCTTTAGATAATTACCCAATTAACTCTATAAATATCTGCAAGTACTGTAAACATTTTTTCCCAAAATAAATCATACAAATCACTGTTTAACACACAAATCAAATTATTCATCAAACAACTGCATTTAGGCTCCTACATTACCGGCCCCTAATTGTTATTAAATGTCCTTGAAACAATTATAAAAACTTAAATCAAAGGAGCCTGAATGATAACTAACAAACTATCAAAAGAAATATTCTTGGTCTTCGCCCTATCCGAAATAGGGTCTTTCCTTTGGAACAGCTTATACGTCGTCCTCTGATCCTTGAAGAAGACATAGCTTTGTTATCGGGCGACAAAGCTCGTTGCTCTTAGTCTTGACTTTCACCTGACGAACGAAGCCTTTCTTGTCAGGAAAAATCTCCACAATTCTTCCAAGTGGCCACGAATTTCTGGGCGATGAATCATCCACGATCAGCACTATATCACCAACACTGGAGTTTCCTCCAGGTGTGAACCATCGTTGATGTTCTTGGAGCTGCATTAGATATTCTTTACACCAGCGTTTCCAGAATATATCAGCGAGGTACTGAACTTGTCTCCATCTGCGATTAGCATACTGGTCATGGAGACCATCATCCAAAAGTTGTTCCTTCACTGTGGTGTTAAGAAAGGTCTCAAGCTGTTGCAATCCAGACATCCATTTTTTCCAGCTCTTAATGACATTATCAGGCAGATCTTCATCCCAACTGTACTTCTGCATTACTGGGGCGAGAAAACCCAACGGATCGTAAATGGAACAGACGAGGGAAAGTAGGCGTCTTCTTCGGTCTCCTGCCGGAACCTTGAGAGAACCCCCACCAGCGAGCTGGTTAGGTCCGGTCCCTGAAGGAGCTGTTGATTCAGTGATGTTCCTTGAAAGCTGGCTCCACAATCAAAGACAACACTTAGTTTTTGTTTAACTGGATGTCTAACTCCGTGATGAGGCAGATACCATGTTCGTCCCTCATTTGGCTGACATTCAACGCCATCCAGCTTCACAGCGTAGCCTTTCTTGAGCGTATCATCCATAAACGCAACGTATTCTGCATGAAACTTGACATCTCTGGAGAATCTTTTCTGTAGGTTCAGTGCACGTTGCTTTGCGACTGATCTGTTGTTTGGCATATACAATGACTTGTTCTTCACTGGCAGGCAAACACTGTAATGACCATTCACAAGTTTTGAAGACTGAGACGCCATGTCAATAAACTGATGATCATCTTTGGACATTTCGATGTCTTCATTTTGTCCGGCATCAGGAAAGTCCAGCTTGAACTGTAGCTGCCAGAGCTCTTCTAGTTTGGCTACTGAGATACGATTGGTGGTGACTCCTGTCAATGTGTTTATCTCCCTCATATTGTTTTTACCTCTGAGTGGTCCATTTACTGTCAACCCTAATATTGTTCTCACGGCGTACGGGCCGTCGTCCACGCTGCTAACCACCTGCAGTGGCTCCATCGCCTTGGGAACATTTGCTCCTATGAGTAATCCAACCTCTGCTTGGATAGTGGGGAGTTTCACCTCCTTTAAATGAGGCCAACTGTCGATATCCTCTTGACAGGGAATATTGTCTTTGGTTACAGGGATATGTTTCTGTGAAAACACCTCGGAAGTTCAATAAAGTGGTTGCCATCCAAGCCACTGATTTCCAGTCCATTCACAATACAAGTGTTAACGATAGATTCATTCCCCATTGTTTGTAACAAGATGCTTGTATTGCGTCCGCTCATACTCAGTTGTTTTATTAATGACTCCGTAGCAAAAGTAGCTGAGCTACCTTGATCCAAGAATGCGTACGTTGTCACTGCATCGGTTCCCTTTTGTGCCTTGACACGCACTGGAATGATTGAAAGAGAACAGTGTTCCTTACCGCCCCGGTGACTGCAAAAGTTTCCTTCGTGTGTACAAGAGCACTTGAAACGGATTGTGGTCCACAACGCTCGCTTATAGTTGTTTCTTCACGTAAGCCTTTAATGTCCATGTGCAGCAATGTGGGGTGCAGTCGAGAGCATTCTTGACATTGAGCTTTCGCTTTACAACTACTGCTCATGTGACCTACTTCAAGCATGCGAAATAAAGACCTTTGCTCCGCAGGAAGTCAATTTTTCTTTGTGCGGCTTGCACTTGAGTTTTCTGCAGACTGCGAGGCTGTGTTGCTCTCCCTTGCAATAAACACAGGGCTTGTTGTATGCGTCTACAGAGGCATTCTGTGTTTTTGGTGTTGGTTGTTTGTCACTTTCAGTCTTAAATCTGTTTTCAGTTTGGGAGGAGACAATGGCCGCCGTGAATACTTTCTTTGGTCTGAACGTCTCTGGGTACTGTAGTTTGGTTTTCTGTTGTACCGGTTGTTTTGGTCTGGTGGTGGTTTATTGAATGTTTCCATAGAGTGGGTTTAGTATGTATCTGATTTGCTTGTTGACGAATTCGACAAAATCCTTGAACTTCGCCCTTTTCTTTGTTTTTTCTTGTAGGTCGCATGCAGACCTTCGCCAAGCTTCTTTGAGTTTGTATGGGAGCTTTTTAGCCAATGCCTTTATGTTAGCTGTGTTGTCCAAGTCTTCCATGTAGCTTATATCAGTCATTGTGTTGCAGCAGCCTGTCAGAAACAATGCAAAGGACTGCAGTGCAACGCCATCTTCTGACCTAATTGTCTGCCAATCCAACGCCTCCTTTATGTAAGCTTCTGCTATCTTGTAATCATCACCGAAAAACTCCTTCAGCATTTCTTTCGCTTTAGCATAACCTGCTGAGAGTTCCATGTGAATGTAACTTTTTACCAACTCATGTGGTTGTCCACTTGTGTACTGCAACAAAAACTGTAGACGATCACGACTGTCACTAGTGCGGCCCTCAATTCCATGTTCGATAGATCTGATAAAGGATTTATACTCAAGCGGGTCACCCTTGAATGTTGCAATAGCGAGTTCAGGGAGTAATGTGGCCTTGTGATTCTTCACGAGGTACTCAGTGACGTCGACTTGCTGAGAAATAGCCTTGCATAGACTGTCAAGCACAGGTCCATCGTTGGGGTCCATGTTCCATGCAGGCGAGGCTCATTGTGGCCTTGCTAGATGAACCTTGTTTTCAAGCTTGGGCATAACTGGGGTGTATTGTGATGGTGATTGGTATGTTATGTTCACCTTTGTTTCAGCGATCTGTTCGTCAACTTCTATAATGCTCTCTGCGGCTTGTGTGTATTCATATCTTTGCAAAACTTCCATTTTTGCATCTGACTCTGCAAGAGCAGTCTGTATTGCATGCATCTCCTTTTTAGCCTTTATCGCAGCTTCAATTCTTTTTTGTTCAGCATTAAACTCCGCTTCTCGTCGCTTTTCTTCTGCATGCCAATCTGCTTCTTCCTTTTCTATAGCTAACTTCTCTCTTAAAGCTGCCGCCTTTGCCTTTAATGCAGCGCGCTCCATTTCTGCCTTTATTCTGACTGAAGATGTAGATGATGATGCACTTCCACATTGTGATCCGAATCTACTTGAGCGTTTCATGCTGGGTTTTGAAGATGTAGTAGACCTACTATCTGTGGGCATTACTTGTTTATTGTACTCTTCAGCCTGCTCAGAGCGTTTCATGACCTCTTTCATCCATTCCTTGCATTTCCAGAAGAAATCATTCATTGTCTTATTTTTAAGATCAAACCAATTCTTTTGGTCATCCGAGAATTCTTCATCAGACATAAATTTTCTCAAAGCTGAATTTGAGTCGGAAAATTCCTGTTGCAAACCAGCGAAGTCCACACGCAATTTATTTTTAACGATGTCAGCATTTGCGTCATCTTCCATTAATTGCACGATATGCTTTATCATGTTCGTGAGCTGGGATAGCTTATGCCTGCGTGCATTAAGTTGTCTGGTCTTGTGTTGTTCCACAGCTTTCTCAGTCAATTTTACTGTCCGTTTTTCACTGTCTTGTTCCTCCATGATAAGTGAATGTTTACACACCTTTTAATGCAAATATCAAATCCGTAGAGTGAACTTATCACACGCGAACTGCGTTCCACTTCTTCGTTCAGCCGAAGGCGTCCTTTTATTTATTTATTTCTCTCTCGCGCGCGCCGAGTAGTTTCAGTTTTGTTTCATTTAACGATCCTCAGAAGAGCGAAGAAAGCTACAGCTTACGGTTTCCCCGTGAAAGTTTCCTCCTTCCATCCTTCGTCTCGAATCAGGTAGTTCCAGAGTCCGTTAATCCTTGAGGAGCTAATTGAATGACTAGCCTGTACGTTTCCACTGAATGTAGCCTTAGTTTGACGCTTTATCCACTCCCTTTAGTCCACATCCACTTCAATAAATCCACAGGACAACTCTTGATGAATATCTTCGTTTACTTGGTAATCCACAAACATCAGCACAGGAACATTACAGAGTATAAACGATTAAATAAAGAGAATAAAAATAAAGGTCAAAAAACTGTGTGGCTTCACTCTCAGTATATCCAATCGTTCACACAGCCAACTTCACTCAATGAATGACACGAGAAATAGCGTCACTAACTCTCGTCACACACACACACACAGCTCCGCGTCACGCACATGCGCACGCAGCTCCGTGTCACACACACACACGTCATTTTAGATAATTATTTTAGATAATGACGTCAACTTGCTTGCTTTAGATAATTACCCAATTAACTCTATAAATATCTGCAAGTACTGTAAACATTTTTCCCAAAATAAATCATACAAATCACTGTTTAACACACAAATCAAATTATTCATCAAACAACTGCATTTAGGCTCCTACAGTCACTTTTCGGGTTTCTAAAACATTAGGGATAACCCGTTTACATGCGTGAGCAGAGGGAGTTTCTCCTGTATACATGGAATTGCAATATCCCGATGTAAACGGCGACGCGCGGCTAGCGTCTAGACGTACAGACAACCTTAAGACGCAAAATTCGTCATTTCCGATTCTTTCTTCCTGTATCCAAAGACAACAACAACAGCAGCATGCGGATAATGAATAGTTCGGGGCCGATAGCGATCGTCTTTGTTTGCGCTTTGATGCTGGTAACGTTACTGAGCTCGCTCCAAAAGTATGCTGTACTGTGTCTCGCCATGTTTACTTCCGGTATACTGCACACGGATTTTTGTATGCGCCGAGAAGTTTCTGTACTCAAAAGACCAAGATTCCTTGCGAATAGAACATGCGCAGAACACAAATCACTATGGGGATATGCCGATACGCGTTTACATGACCAAAAATTCGGGATTAGAAAAGGGGTACCCCAGGTATAATATCCCGGTGTTTACATGGCCGTTCGCGACCGGGTTATTGCTAATAAGAGATAAATAAATAAACAAACAAATAAATAAATAAATAGAAAAGGCCTCTCATACACTAAGCAAAAACTTAGTAGCTTACCTCCATAACAAGGTCACGAGTTAAGCTATTAGGGGGAGCAAGAAGAAAAAAAGTCATGAGAGAGTGATGTCACCATAGTTTCTTTATGCATCCTCACCCAGACCAGCAATAAATTGATAGACTGCAGCAGGCGTGTTGAAAGTGTCTGTGCGTCCTCCGTGAGTAACAAGCAACTTGGCTGGGAAAAGCATCCTGTGTTTGTAGACTCCCCTTTCTCTCAGCTTCTGCCGCACTTCATAGAAGTCTCACTGTTGTTTATACTGTATACTAAATCCGGGTGGAACCTGATATTGTTATTCTTGTAGATCAGCTGGCCTTTTGCTCTTGATGCTCTCCAAACGCGCTCCTTATCTCGATAGTTTTGAAACTTCACAATGAAGGTACACAAGGAGGCATGCCGATCCGGCAATGCGGTGAGCCCTCTTCAATATTACCGGCGGCTGCAAACTCAGATTTTCGGTAAACCATTTTTCCATAAAGGCGCAAGGATCCGTCCCCTCCTCCCTCTCTGGTATGTCCACGATTCTCATGTTATTGCGGTGGCTTCTGTTTTCCAGATCATCTGCCTTCTTTTCCAAAAACTTCACCTTTCCTTCCAGCGCACTAACTTTTGTTTGCAGACAGCTAATTGAGTCCTCTGCCTAGGATACCTGTTCTTCAGCCTGTGTGATGCGCCCGTTACATTCACGTATGTTCGCCTGAACATCCTTAATAGCTGTTAACACACCGCTGAATTTCTGTATGAAAGTCATGTTTGAGGGATTTAATGGCTTGCATAATATCGACGCTGGTTACGTCATTCACCTGCGCGCTGTCCGTGTCTACCAACAATGGCGTCTCATTCACCGTGCTCGGGTTCAGAGACACTATCTTCGCTAACTTGAAGAACCAGAGAGTTAAACGATTTCTTAGGCTTGTTCCTCGATGATCCCCTGGGCATGTTTAACTTATAATGGCATTAGGTTAACTTTAAGTAGTTATAGGATAGCAGTTGGGCGGTTTTGCTGCAATTAACTGAAGTTCAGCGACGGAGCGGAGATAAGTGCTGTTGTTCAGCTCTACGCCATAACCGGAAGTCCAAAGATAATCAATATCAAACATCATAGGAGATTTTCCGACATTAGGAAATACCAGAGCCATAAATTGAGAGAGTGGCGACACGCTTTGATGTCACTGCAAGGCTGTCACGTGGTTCATGGAAGCCCCAATAGTTCCAAAACATACGCGGGCTGTCTTGTTCTTCTATGGACAGAAAACAGCGATTGCATTATTAAACGCTAAATTTAAAATAAAACACACATCCAAGTACTTTTTAAGCTTTTATTGCATTTGGTTAATGTCAGTGTTGCATTTGGAGAGGCAGGGTGAAAACTTAGAAACGTTTTAGGTTATATTTTTGAGCCTAGTGTTCATGTTCGCCTTGGTAGTTGCACTGGCTTTAGCGGCTCTAACTTAACTTTTCCATCATGTCATTCATCTGATGATGGACGTCTCATGATATTTATTTTAGCACAACTGGGCTGTATTAGGTTATTGATTCCCGTGATCTTGCTTATAAATTCCGATTCAGCCATTAGCCTACCGTGATCACGCAAAGAGGTCTGCTGTGGTGGCCCGTTCAGGATTACAACCATGACAACCTACATAAAATATAAATAATTACGCTGTGCATGTACAAATTAATGATTTAGGAGGGAAATAGACTGCTCCCATAACGTAGCAACGACTATATTTACAGCAATGTTCGGTAAATTTTAACTTCATAAAATGAAACCGAGAGAATTTTGATTGTTTTTTTTTTTTTGGACAAATTTTTATCTTTCTTTTTTTGTTTAGTTTTTTTCTATTTTGAATGTACTTTATTTTGTATAGTGCTATGGACCATTTTATATGTATGTCCTGAATAAAGATTCACCCTACCCTAATCGTAGACTAAACCATTCATCAGAAAACACACACAAATACATTTATACAATGTACTGTGTACACACGTTTGAATCACACATAATAGCTGGGTCACACTGGGTCTCAGCTAGCAGCTGATCTTAAAGGGCCAGCTGCCAATAAAGCGTCCTGTCAGTAAAGTTAAAGGGGTCATGAACTGGATTTTTAAATTTTATTATATTGTTGTCTGAGGTCAACTTATGACTTTCAGCTGTTTTTTGCATTCAAAAACATCAAAATTAATAAGTAATAGGCTATTTTGTACCCTAGTTTTGAGCCTAGCTGAAAAACGCTCGGTTTTTATGGGTGTTTCCCACTGAAGACTTGGAAGTAAACGCCCACTGCTGTGAGTGGAAATCAGTTTTGCATACTATAATGAGTTTCAACTCACCCATCGATGCCTTTGGGGGAAAATGTTTTGAAAACGTCCAATGTTGTAAAATGGCAACCGGAATGATTTGCCCATACATGTTCGAACCCAGAGTCCGTGTGTTGCACCATTCCTGTCAGATCCAATATAGATGGCACAGCACCGTTCTTTAATCTTAATCCCTCTGTAAATCCAGTCTTGTTTACAAAACGATCCTCAGTAAAATGAAGCGAACAAACAGACAATGTTTTACCCTCATGTAAGAATAAATGATGTGGACGTCGAAGATCTCAAAAATGAAGTTTATTTACAGCATATCAGTCGCAAGGCACACAACGCACCTTGGGTTCACCGGCGTGAGAATGAACCCCGAACTCATCCTAATGCAAAGATTTTATACAGTCTTACATTCGTCTTCCCCCTCAGCATGTAAATGAATCTCTCTCTTAAATGTAAATTAAGAATAACAAGTTCGTCTTCTCTCTCAGCGTGGAGCTGAAACTCTGTCTTAAATGTAAATTGAAGAGAACAATAAAAGCGGTTCCTCCGTGTCTATGTCTTTGATATTCTCTCAAATAGGGAAACGTTAAAGTGACACGACCAAATGTTTCAGGTGATAATATATCTTTGAAGCCCCCTAATCAAGATGGTTCTTGGATACCCGCTGTCGCTCCCACACTACAGGTGATGAACGTGCCTGTGATACTTTTAAAGATTGTAAAGAATTGATTCTATGATAAATAAGCTCTTTTAAGTGAAGGAACATTTCAATATAATCTATATTGGAGTGGAAGTTTGATCGGAGCAGACTATAAATTCTTACAGTCCGCTCTTTGATGCTCTTGGCCACAAGTAGCATCACATCCACTCCCATTTCCTAAATAACACCTCCCTTTCCTGGTGGGCAGGTGCCCAGTGGCAGTGCCGTCCTGTCTTAGGTTGCCCACCTAGTGCCATCGGAAAGTCTTACCGGTCATCGGAATGACACCTCATGCACACTGGTTACAGCTCTACTTCACTTGAGCAGACTTATCATAGTTTGTGTTAAGAAATTATTATTATAATTTTTTTTATTTTTTTTGTAAAAATATTTGGGTTTGAGAGAGGTAATCAAGAACCATCAGATCCAACGGGAACATCCAATATTGATCATAGAATTATCTTCAACCTGACGTTTCAATATGGAACAAATACAACATAACATAATGCACTTATTTATTAGCATTTATTTTTATTATTTTTTCTAGTTTTGATCATTCAAACAATCAATCAATAGACAATATAGAGTGTGTGTGTGTGTGTGTGTGTGTGTGTGTGTGTGTGTGTGTGTGTGTGTGTGTGTGTGTGTGTGTGTGTGTGTGTGTGTGTGTGTGTGTGTGTGTGTGTGTGTGTGTGTGTGTGTGTGTGTGTGTGTGTGTGTGTGTGTGTGTGTGTGTGTGTACGTGTGTGTGTGTGTGTGTGTGTGTGTGTGTGTGTGTGTGTGTGGTTTTTCATTTCTCAGTGTGGACATCCTTTATCCACATGTGTGCATCCAATAGACAATATGTGTAATGCAAATGAGTATGCATATGTTTGTCTCTTCATGTTCAGTCTTTGTGCATTTCTTAGAGTGGGTTTGTCCTCTGCACACTTGTTTTCATCTATGTGCAAAGACTGCTGTCCGTAGTCTCTGAAATGGTTTGATCTCTTCTCGTTTCTTTCTCATTGTCCATTCTTTTTCACATGGATCATAAGTCCTTCTAAAAGAAGCAGTCACTAGAGTTGTTCGAATCTGTGCCTCTTCATCAGTTCCACCCCTCCATCCCATGGTGGGTCTCAGGGTTTCTAGATCTTTTAGGCCTGGATTTCTGGATCTTACAGGTCTGGAAATCTCTGTCTTCTGTTCTTTTCTTGAGAGAATCCCCTGGCTCCACTGGTTCTACTTCCTTCTCGTCCTTCAAACGACCATCATCTTTCTCCAGGAGGTTACACGTTTCAGGCAAACATCTCACTGCTTCTATCTGAAATAATGATCAAAAGAAGAGGTTGCCCCCCCTTTCCCCCATAATCATCTTTTCACATCAAACATCAAAGTCACATAAGTTTCATCTCAAAACATCAAACATCAGTAATGTTTAAAAAAATATTCTAAACATAATGCCATTAAAACATTTGTTATAAATTACAACTACATAGCAGTGCTAATAAAACATGTTTCATAAATCATAAAGAATCACCCCCCTTTTGATAGTAAACCCTTTTCTAAAATGTTTTACTATCATAAACCTAATTCTAATTTGCTTCAGCATCTGCTTGTGACTGAGCTAGAGTCCTGTTGCTCATGCAGTGATACGTTGGACAAGGTGTGAATCACTTCTTTATTTCCTTTCAACAGTGCCAACTGGGTTTCTAAATTGCCTATTTTCTTAAGCAAACCATGATAGCTCATCTTTCTGTTGTGTGACAAGTGACACCTTCTTGCCTTGTGCCCCATCAGTCCACAAGCAAAACAAACAACTTCCTGATCTTCCTTTCTTTTCTCCAAACAGTGCCTTGCAATGTGACCATCCTTTCCACATGCATGACAGACAAAGCTTTGAAGAGGTCTCTCACTGTCTTGACAATGTCTAGCAATGTGACCAGCTTTTCCACATGCATAGCAAATAATAACACCTTCTGAATTTATTCTTGCAAATCTCCTTGGTCTATGATGGAAACCATTAGACCATGTAGTAGAACATTCTCTCCCGCCAATGGCAGCAACTGGATGTCTAGATTTGACAGTTTTCATTTGACTATTTGCATTAGCATTATTGTTGTAAAACTGTGTCATTTTACCAATAATGTCAGTGTATTCAGAGAGTGGTGTCACAAGCATTGTCACAGCAGACCGGGTGAGTGGGTCACATTTGTTAATCAAGGCGGTCTTGAAACTGACATCATTCTTAGTAATATCAGGATTGCCACTGAAAGTTTTAAACATCTCCAATAATCGTTCTGAAAAGGCTGCTGGATGCTCCCCTTTTCTCATGCGCATCTCAGATATCCTATCCCAATCAACTGACATCACACCTAAGACTTCAAGCAGTGCCTTTTTCCTCTCTGACTTATTAGCCGTTCTGTCCTTTACATTCTGAGTTAAGGCTCCAGACAAAGTGTCAGGCAAGCACATCCTTAACACAACGCACACATCACCATCTGTTAAATTGTACACTTCAGCATATTCCTCCAAGTTTTTCAGAAAATCTAATGGATCTTGTTTGGCAGGATCAAATTTACCAATATTCTTGATCATAGTTTCTAGTTCAGTTGGATTAAATCCTCGGACTATGGTAGAGGTCATTGGTTCTTCTCTTCCTTCACTAGTACGCATAGTCGTCGTAGTGTGGACTGGTGCCATGGGAAATCTGACTCTACAGTCTGAGTATTGGCTACTGAATGTCTGAGAATCTTTTTCCCAACCCTCCGCTCTGTCTTCCTGCAAATCTGGCATTTCTGGAACTGGGTTACACAATCTGACACCTAACAATGTCTTACCATGGTTTTTCTCAGTTGTGTCACTCTTTATCATAAACTGACAAGCTGCCTTTGCTTCTTCCAAATTTTTGGACAATGTTTCCACAGATGATTTAAGCATGCTATTGTTAGTTCTAAGAAGTGTGATCTCATTCTGCATCTTGACCTTTCCTTCTTTCCATATCATTTCACTAGCTAGGTAATCTTTTGTAGAAATTACCCCAACACTGAGTCGCTCATTTTCAGCCTCTAACTCATCTACTCTCCTCCTAGTTACTTTGTATGAAGCAAAAAGTGCTTGAAGCGCATTAGCAATTTTCCCATTTTTGTTCTTAGGCATTTTGGGATCATTTTCAAATTTAGAGATCGCCCACTAATATGGTTTATCAACAACATTTTCTATTCCATCAAACAATCCCTGAGAACCATGTTTCAGCGATGTATTTTACAATCATTTCTTCCATTTTCAAAATGTGTTATCAGACTTTACAGTAGGCTATCTCGTGATCTAATAGTTATTTGCAATGTCTGATATAATCATTACATGTAATCCAGTTCCTTTAGGATATTCATTAGTCTAATTATTCACAGCTCGGACGCTAATGAACACACACTGACTGAAACTTCTAAACTTAATCAAAACCACTGTATTTTAAACCTTAAATTTCACTACATAAAACAGTTTAGAGAAATAAAAATGAACACTGTCACAGTACGTAGGACAACCACACCACGTTGGGTTTTATGTTAGGCTATTTTCTTAAAACAGTTTATGCCACTTCAGGCTTAACAATATTTATCCAATTCAAAACACTGCCACAGTAGCCTACGTCGGGCAAAACCACACTGCTTCAGGTTCTTGTTTTAAATTTCACAGAGCTGCAGTGTTAGACTCTACTATACTATAAAACACAATCGTTGTGAAATAATTCTGTTAACCACACTGCGTACAGGTCTATTCAATTCCGTTAGAATCTTAAACAAAATCGTACAGAATAGGCTTTACAACTCCTCTTATAACACGCAATAGTTGTGAAGTAATTCTGTGACCACACTGCGTCGGGTTTATTCACTTACATTAGAATCTCAACAGAATTATAAGAGATCGATCCCAAGTTTCAGTTACTTTAGAAACTTTACACTTAAGCACTTTGTTTCAACTACTTTAAAAACAAATAATTCCAAAACAACTCTGCCGCCACACTGCTTCGGGCTAATTCAATTCCGTTAGAATCTTAAACAAAATTGTACAGAATAGGCTTAACAACTCCTCTTATAACACGCAATAGTTGTGAAATAATTCTGTGACCACACTGCGTCGGGTCTATTCAATTACTTTAGAATTTCTTCAGAATTATAACAACTTCACCAACAGTTTCAGATACGTTAGAAACATACACATTTGTTTCAGTTACTTTAGAAACAACAAATCTAATATAATTCTGATACTACACTACTTCGGGTTTATTCACTTACTTTAGAATCTCAACAGAATTATAAGAGATCGAATCCCAAGTTTCAGTTACTTTAGAAACTTTACACTTAAGCACTTTGTTTCAATTACTTTAAAAACAACAATTCTAATACAACTCTGTTACTGTCACGGATCCATCTGTGTCAGCACCAGATACCATCACCCCGCCCACTCGTTCCAGCTCCCCGGATTTCTGATTGCCATCACCTGTCATCATCACCTGTGTGCACTTCCCGCTCTCATCACCAGCCCTACTAAAGAGTCACTCACC
Organism: Hybognathus amarus; assembly: GCA_030378365.1. Taxonomy (NCBI): domain Eukaryota; kingdom Metazoa; phylum Chordata; class Actinopteri; order Cypriniformes; family Leuciscidae; genus Hybognathus; species Hybognathus amarus. The sequence continues at coordinate 152,815 of JAQIUQ010004213.1, forward strand.
CAGTCCCTCACTGTCTGGTCTTGAATTCCCTCACGACGACAGACTCCCTTCACCACGTGAAGTTCACCCGTATTACCTACCTGATCCAACGTCGACCCTCTGCCCGTCTCCAGTCTCCTCCACTCCGGTCCGGTCCCGTTCTCCAGCGCTCCAGCCAGTATCCTCCGACTCCAGCTCCTGAAAAGATAAGAGACTCTTAAACCAGACTGTTACCATTCTTCTGAAACATCATCCAGACCAAACTCACCTGCTTCTCACCATTGTGTTCAATAAACCCTGTTAAACACCTGTCTGTGTCCTTCTGGTTCGTGACAGAAGACCAGACCCACAACATGCTACAACCCACACCCAGCACCACCTCCGCGGCGATGTCCCCGCCACCGGCCACCGTTCCCCGGACCAGCTCACCCACGCTCGCTACTTCCTCCACATCATCTTCCTCGGCCTCTGCCTCTGTATGTCCCATGGCCCAACCAGCGCCTTTCTCTGGCGAGGAGGGGGAGTGCAGCGGCTTTCTATTGCAGTGCGAGCTGTTCCTGGAAATGAATCCATCCTCGTTCCCACACGAGCGATCCAAGGTAGCCTTTTTCATCTCACTTCTCCGTGGTCGAGCCCTAAACTGGGCTCATGCTCTGTGGAAGGATCGTGGGCCGGTGACACAAACGTTTGCTGCATTCTCCGCTCATTTCGTTGAAGTTTTCTCACAGTCTGCTCACACCATCTCTGTCCAGGATCAGCTGTTTCGCCTCAAGCAAGGGAAATCATCTGTATCTGCTTATGCTTTACAGTTCCGGACGCTCGCTGCCACTGTGGGGTGGAACGAATCCGCGCTCATCACAGCATATCGCCACGGTCTGAATCCTGAGATCCGCCTCCAGCTTGCTCTCTATGATGACAGCGTAGGAATTGAAAACATCATTCAACGGTCCATCAGGATTGATCAGCGTCGCACTGCCTGCCAGCTGGATAGCCCTGCACCCCCGCCTCCTCGCCCAACATCAACGGCTAGCCCTCCAGCACCAGAACCAATGGACCTCGGCAACACCCGCCTCCCTATCACCGAGAGAAATCGCCGTATTGTTAACGGCCTCTGTCTGTATTGTGGTAATGCAGGTCATCTCCTATCCACCTGTCCCGTTCGCCCACCCCGACCTGCGGTGAGTACCGTAAACCTACCTCTGCCTATTTCTACATTAAAATACACCCCCGCTACAATCTCTTACCTGGACCGTTCCCTTTCAGTTCAAGCGCTAATCGACTCCGGTTCCGCTGGCAATTTTATATCCTTAACCACCCTCCAGCGCCTCCAGACCCGTCAACGAACCATCCCTCACAGCCTCCAGGTCCACTCCGTGCTGGGAAAACCCCTCGGCCGTGGGCGCATCAGGACATCGTAGCCCGGACCTGGAGTTAGAGATCGGCTGGCTTCATAAGGAAAAGGCTTCGTTCCTGGTGCTGGAGGGCTCAACAGCGGAAATCATCCTGGGACGCCCGTGGTTAGAAGCCCACTCACCCATTATTCGTTGGTCCACGGGGGAGATCCTGCAGTGGGGCGAAGAATGTTTTCACCGCTGTTTACCCACCGCTCTCAAGCCCGTTCGTCCATCATCCAACCCATCCTTAACGGTTCCTCTGTCCACCACCTCCGTGGAAAGTCCCCCCGTGGAACAATTGCCTGAGATCCCCACACCATACCGGGCGTTCCAGGATGTTTTCGACAAACAGCTGGCATCCACCTTACCACCTCATCGGCCATGGGACTGTGCGATCGACCTGCTGCCTGGGGCGGACCTTCCGCGAGGTAAGATCTACCCTCTGTCCATCCCGGAACAGAAGGCCATGGAGGAGTACATCCGGGAGGCGCTCCATCAGGGATATATCCGACCATCCACCTCCCCTGCCGCTTCCAGCTTCTTCTTCGTGGGCAAAAAGGACGGAGGCTTGCGCCCTGCATCGATTACCGCACCCTCAACCAATCGACCGTTAAGTACCGCTATCCCCTTCCTCTGGTCCCCTCCGCTCTGGAACAGCTCCGTGGCGCTACCATATTCACCAAGCTCGATCTACGAAGCGCCTATAACCTCATCCGCATCCGAGAGGGGACGAGTGGAAGACGGCGTTCATCACTCCCGCAGGGCATTACGAATATCTCGTAATGCCCTACGGCCTGTCCAACTCACCAGCCATCTTCCAGGGATTTATGAACGAAATCTTCCGGGACCTTCTTCATCAATATGTCATCATTTACATAGACGACATCCTCATATACTCCTCCGACCTGTCTTCCCACATCCAGCATGTCCAAACCGTCCTCCAACGCCTCCGAGATTACCAACTGTTCCTCAAGCTTGAAAAATGTGAGTTTCATCAGAACACCATCCATTTCCTGGGTTACATTATCTCTCCCCGCGGCGTGACCATGGACCAGAGGAAGGTGGATGCGGTCACCAACTGGCCACAACCCACCACAGTCAAAGAACTACAACGTTTCCTCGGGTTTGCAAATTTCTATCGCCGTTTCATCCAGAATTTCAGTAAGATCTGCTCACCTCTCACTTCTCTCCTCAAGAATGGGGCCAAGTCTCTGTCCTGGAACTCCAACGCCAACCAAGCCTTCGAAGAGTTGAAGCAAGCCTTTGGGTCCGCTCCTACCCTGGTCCTTCCAGATCCGACCCTACCGTTCCTCGTCGAAGTGGACGCTTCCAGCACAGGGGTGGGAGCGGTGCTCTCGCAGCGGCAGGGGACTCCTCCACGACTCCATCCATGTGCCTTCTATTCCAAGCAACTGTCCCCGGCGGAGCAAAATTACGACATCGGCAACCGTGAGCTCCTCGCTATAAAGCTCGCGTTGGAGGAATGGAGACACTGGTTGGAGGGGGCCCAACATCCTTTCACCGTCTTCACTGACCACCGCAATCTGGAGTACCTCCGTGATGCCCGACGACTTAACTCCCGACAGGCTCGCTGGTCACTCTTCTTCACACGATTCAACTTCACAGTTTCCTACCGACCTGCCCCCAAGAACCAGAAAGCCGACGCCCTCTCCCGCCAGTTCCAACCTGATGCTCCTTCCTCCAACCCCGAGACCATTCTCCCACCAGCCGTGGTCGTAAGCCCCATCCAATGGAGCCTGGACGACCACATAGCCGAAGCCACCCGGACAGAACCTGCTCCGCCGGGAGGTCCTGAGGGACGGGTCTATGTTCCCACCCGCCTACGCCTGTCCCTCATGGACTCAGTCCACACATCACCGGGCTCTGGACACCCAGGCAGCCAGCAGACTCTCTCGCTCGTCCAACAACGCTACTGGTGGCCCGGTATGGCCCAGGATATCTCCCGGTACGTCAAGGGCTGCTCAGTCTGCGCCATGTCGAAGGTTCCACACCGCCTTCCGGAAGGCAAACTACTCCCTCTACCCATCCCCACCTGACCCTGGTCCCACCTCGGGGTCGACTTCGTCACAGACCTGCCCCGATCGGATACCTACACCTGCATCCTCGTGGTGGTCGACCGGTTCTCGAAGGCGTGCAAGCTCATCCCACTACCTGGCTTACCCACTGCCTTCGAGACCGCTGAAGCACTTTTCCATCAAGTCTTCCGGCACTTCGGGATCCCCGAAGATATTGTATCCGATCGGGGCCCCCAATTCATCTCCCGAGTCTGGAAGGCGTTCTTCAATCTCCTGGGCGTTTCGATCAGTTTGTCTTCCGGGTACCACCCTCAGACCAACGGCCAGACTGAGCGGAAGATCCAGGAGATCGGGAGGTACCTGCGGTCATACTGCCACGACCATCAAGACTGCTGGAACCGGTATCTCCCCTGGGCCGAGTATGCGCAAAACTCCCTCCGCCAACCCTCCACCGGACTAACACCCTTCCAGTGCATACTCGGCTACCAACCCCCCTCTTCCCGTGGTCTGGCGAACCCTCCGATGTTCCAGCAGTCCACCATTGGTTCCAGACGAGCGAGAGGGTCTGGGACTCAGCTCACGTTCATCTCCAACAGGCTATCCGGAGACACAAGAGCCAGGCCGACGCCCGCCGTTCCACTGCGCCCCAATATCAGCCCGGGCAGTTGGTTTGGCTCTCCACTCGAGACATCCGTCTCCGGCAACCATGTCGTAAGCTGAGTCCCCGCTACATAGGTCCTTTCGCCATACAGAGGCAGATCAACCCCGTCACCTACCGACTGTCTCTACCAGCACACTATCGTATAGCACCTACCTTCCACGTCTCCCTACTCAAACCCTACACTAACCCTCTCACTCCTTCCTCCCCAGGATCTGGTGCTGCAGACGTGCCCCCTCCACCGGCAGACCCAGAGGACAGCACCATCTATCGGGTCAACGAGATCTTGGACTCCAGACGTCGGGGCGGCCACCTCCAGTACCTCGTCGACTGGGAGGGATTCGGCGCGGAAGAGCGATGCTGGGTCCTCCGAGAGGACATCTTGGACCCCGCCCTGCTCCAGGACTTCCACGCCGCTCATCCCGATCGTCCTGCTCCGAGAGGCCGTGGCCGCCCCCGCCGTCGGTCTTTCCCGCCAGCTGGAGCTGGCCGTGGGGGAGGGGTACTGTCACGGATCCATCTGTGTCAGCACCAGATACCATCACCCCGCCCACTCGTTCCAGCTCCCCGGATTTCTGATTGCCATCACCTGTCATCATCACCTGTGTGCACTTCCCGCTCTCATCACCAGCCCTACTAAAGAGTCACTCACCCAGTCCCTCACTGTCTGGTCTTGAATTCCCTCACGACGACAGACTCCCTTCACCACGTGAAGTTCACCCGTATTACCTACCTGATCCAACGTCGACTCTCTGCCCGTCTCCAGTCTCCTCCACTCCGGTCCGGTCCCGTTCTCCAGCGCTCCAGCCAGTATCCTCCAACTCCAGCTCCTGCAAAGATAAGAGACTCTTAAACCAGACTGTTACCATTCTTCTGAAACATCATCCAGACCAAACTCACCTGCCTCTCACCATTGTGTTCAATAAACCCTGTTAAACACCTGTCTGTGTCCTTCT
>JAQIUQ010004216.1:0-95000 GCA_030378365.1 Hybognathus amarus
GAGTCTTCGTTCAGTTACGTATTGCTAAAACTGATGCACCTCTTGATGGAAATAACATCTTAACATTTTATTTCCATCACACTGTAAATAAATATTTTTTCAAGATTTGTTATCACAACATTTTTTCTTTTGTCAAATCAACTTAATTTATTTAGTTGAGATAACTTATTATTTTCGAGTTTCTGATGATTAAATCAATCTCCTCATTGTATTAACTCACTTTTCCCAGTTCAATCAACTTAAAATTTTAAGGCAACTAGGTTACCTACTTTTTAAGTTAAACCAACAATATTTTTACAGTGGGGTGCATCGAATTTTGGCGAGAAGACTTCAGCATTTTCTTAATTAAAGTGTTAGTTCACCCACAAAAATGAGAATTATGTCATTAATGACTCGCCCTCATATCATCCCAAGCCCCAAGATTTAGTCATTAATGAAATTATTTTCATTTTTGGGTGAACTAACCCTTTAAATCCGAAGAGTACCATTTGCCCATTGCTTGCGCTTTTTGTGTGTGTGTGTGTTCCATCAATAGTATTTAGTTTTTAACTAAATATTCCAACATTTAAATCATGCATGCGCTTGCACAATCCCCTTGCGCTTAATGTAGCTGCTTTTAACGCAAGAGCATGTTTCATGTAAATTTCCCCCAAGAAACTCATGCAATCAGGTTCAGATGACCCCAAAATAGCGTAAATTATGCAGGGCTTGCAGTTAAGAGTCCATTTTGACAGGTTAAGGGTTTCAGAATGATGTCATTCTCATCATTTTTTTCAATCAGAGCATGTATGTTCGTACAGTATCCAAACAAGTTCAGAAGTGGAGAGTTGATGAAAAAGAAAAAAGAAAGGATAAAACAAAAAGCGGCAGCAGTTATGCTATCCATTACAGCGCTATAATTATGGTAAGTGAGGCAGAACTGAATCAATATTGCAATTCATCAATTGCATTCCCAAACTATTTCGGTCTGGCTTATGTCATGCCGCTGCTGATGGCGTCCTTCACTCAGCGCAATATCTCGGCCGCACGTCAAGGTTCCTCTCGTCCTAATCCACTTTCCCGAGAACGTCCATTATTCCACAGTGCTCTCCTGTAATGTTAATCATGCTTCGTTAATTGATCCACCGTCGCTGCTGGAATTGCCGTGGGTGAGTGATTCCTTGAGCATCTTAACAGAACAACAGGCATTATAAATGAGACTCGGGCCTCAAGGTCTGGGCAGAGGTCCACGTGCACACACATGTATACGCCACTGCAGTACATCAGCCGCTTGCATTGCTGTAAAACAGCCTGTAATATGAAACATTATATAGCTCGTGTTGTGAATTCTGTCTTATGGCAGTCAAGCAAACATTTACTGTCCAGCGGTGCCTTGTAATGTGAACTGTGGAAAAATTCCTCCTTTATGCAGACCACTTTTTCATCCTGCTGTTTGCACAAGTCTTCAAAAGACACATTTTGGCTTCGTTTTTGGGATCAACTGGTATTGTAGAGTGGTTTATTTTTATTTATTTTTTTTAAAAAACTTGTGTGGAAAAAATTGAAAATGAGTCTATTATATTCACTGATAATGTTATTTATTTAAAATTCTTTTATTTTCGATGAATTGTTCCAAAAATGAAATTTTATTCACATATCTAGACATAATTTTAAGAACAATTTGACCTTGCATTCATTCAGTTACACTGTTGGTAGAACAGCAAAATGCAACTCAAGGCACACTGATTATTTATTTTATGTATGCATTTTTACCATGTCCCATAATTTGTTCACCATAAAAAATGGTTGCTAAATCCGGAGTAGGTTATTGTTCGGCAAATTGGGGGATGCCGTGTTGCTCAAATAAAGAGAGGGCACTTTTAAAATGGTTGCCAGAGCTTTTAAGATGGCTGCCAGGGTTTGAAGTATTAAGAGTGAGGGTGTATTAGAGATAAATGGTAACATCTGCATCTCTGCGTTATTAATGAATCTCCAAAAAGTAGTGGTTATACGAAGCTGCGTGTGTGGGATCGGACTTTTGTCTTTTTTTCCCCTCCTTTTTTTAAATCAGGATGTTGTTGAACTTGGCAGTAAACTCCTTGGCAACAGCGTTTTCTGTGTCATCCAACAATAGGAGCAGCTAACGTGATTCTCTCAGTATTGCTGTGCCTGGCAGGACAGAGTTAGCAGCTATGGTTGGGATAAGCTTGTGTGGCAGAGGGGAAAAAAAAGGACGATGGAAGAGCGCCAACGAGTTGCTTTTAAATGGGGATTTTGGCACGTTTTCCCTTCCTTTTGTTTACATTCGCTATTGCATTTTTAATTATTAGAACTTCAAATATTAAGGTAGAATATTCAAATATTGTATTTAGAACAGTTTCGGCAAACAGACAATGAGTTTCTCACCTGACTGGCCCGATTGTTTGGTTTTGTGTTCCTGTTGAGAAGCGGCAGTCTTAAAATGGTGGCAGACTGATCGGCACAAAATGGAGGCGGAGGGGAGGAGCGACGGTGTAGGAGCAGAGCGTGATGGCATTATATTTCCACACCAAAATTAAATTCAACATCCTACGTAATATTGTCAGTTCTCATTGACGTGAGTTGGACTCTGTAATGGTTTCTTGTCCTTCAGCCATGATTGAGACACACAATCGTTTTGTTTGTAGACGGCAACACATATGTGTTTTTCACGCCCTCTCTATTCTTCTACCGATTTCACTGTTAGTTTAAGGGCCTGGAAGGGTTGAAATGACAACCTAGAGCTTTGGCTGGCATCTCCATGAATGCTTCGGGTGTACGCCAGGGACTTGGACCGATTCGCCGTTCACAACTGAGCATTTGTTCAAAGGCTTTTACTTCCCCAGCCTCTCGAAACGATTGCTTTTGAATTCTAATTCATGGGACAATTGCGCAGCATAAATAAAAATGACTCCGCTTTGCACGTCTGAGACAATATAGAGCTTGTGTCAAGGCTTTGAACGTAGTGCCTTGTTTGTGGGCTGTGGGGGATTGTTTATGCAACACTTACTGTATGTGAATTATGGACAGGGGTGATTTATATGAAATTTAGAAAGTGCACCAGAAGTATTGACCGGCTACATTTTGAAATTAGTTTTTATCTTTTTTTTAATCGGATGAATTAAATCAAATCAATATAAAATAAAAATCAATAAGGAATGTATTTCTTGGAAAATTACGTAATTTGCCTTTTTTATGTAGGCTGGATGAATTGTTTAGTTCTGTATCCTCACTATAAACCAGCAAGAAATATAACATGATTTAATAACAATTGAAGTATGCAGTTATAATATTATGCAATTTATAATTATATATGCTCTCAAAAAGTCCTGGGTTGTTTCAACCCAAATATGGGTCAAATATGGACAAACCCAAATGTTGCAGTTAAAATTAACCCAACATTTGGGTTTGTCCATATTTGTCCATATTTGTCCATATTTGTTGTTGGTTAAAACAACCCAACATTTTTAGAGTGATATACATATACATATAAAATGGTTTAATTATTTATGTGTGTATTTCTAATGAAAGGTTTAGCCTAACTCTTAATCCAACATGATTTATTGTGAATGTTTTGATTGAGTTTTTTGTTTTGTTTGTTTTGATGTGTGGCCACTTTTTCTAGCAGCGAGGCTTCCAGGGGGGTTTCCCTCAGTGAGAAGCGGCTGGAGAGAAGTGCATTGCAGGGGAAGTTGCGGGCTGGGTAGTGCATCCCTGGTGGCGTACGCTTCAGCCTTGGCAAGTGTCTTCCAGTCTGTTCCAAACATGGGCTTTGGCCAGCCGCTCTCCAAGGAAGAGAGCAAGCAAATAGGGAAAGAGAGGAAGACACAACTGAAGAGAGGGAGTGAAAAAGTTGGCTGCCAAATTGAATCACCCCATCTTTTTTTTCTCCAAACGTCCTACTGCCAAGATCATGGACACATTCTATTTTCACTCATTCTGAGGGAGAAGGGAAGAGGGGGGTTTGAGACAAGGCTTCTCTGCCCACAGCGTTATAGTTGGTATCGGTGGCCAGCCAAACACACAGCCCTGTGCCATGAACAGTGCAAATGTCGCCTGCCATTTATTGATGCTCTGTGGATTTACTTAGGGTTGTGTTTATGGGTAAAGTTGACAGTTTGTGGCCCAATAAATACAAGACAATCTGTATTATAATAGTTGAGGAAGCCATTTTGTGGCTTTTAGCCCATGCCTGGTTGCTTTGATGCCAAATCTATATACTAGGGCTGTCAAACGATCATTAATCGCATCCAAAAGAAAAGTTTGTGTTTACATAATATATATGGGTGCACTGTGTATAATTATTTTGTACATATATATAAATACACACACATGCATGTATATTTAAGAAAAAAATATTGGTATGCACCGATATGACAATTTTGGCCGATACCGATAACCGATAATTCTTTATATTTGAAAGCCGATAACCGATATTTTGGCCGATAAATCTAAACCTAAATTTTAGACAATTTTTGAAATTTTCTCATTAAAAGCCAAGATACAAACACAATTATGATGTTCTTATTTATGTTTTGTGGCTGATATGACAGACTTGCACTGCGCATTTTGCACTTTAACTGGATTTTCCTTTTTTAAAATGATTTCAATCGTATTTCAAGCAATTTAAAAGCATCATGTTGAACAATGCACATCTAAAGTGCCTCAGCTCAAGGAAATAACGTAAAGTAAATAAATAAAAAATAAAGTAAATATCGGCTAAATGTTCTTGTTGGGCCTATAACGATAACATTAAAAATGACCATAAATTCGGCCGATACCAATAATGTGGCCGATATATAGTGCATCCCTGAAAAAATACTATTTATATATAAATATTTATATGTAATATAAATTATATATAAATCTATATACAGTACATACATGAAAATGTTTCTTAAATATATACAAGCATGTGTGTGTGTTTATATATATAAATAATTATACACAGTGCACCCACATATATTATGTGCTATCAAACTTTTATTTTGGATGCAATTAATCGAGATTAATCGTTTGACAGCCCTACTATATACTAGTCTTGAAAGAAACATTTAGCATTTAGTCTTTTTCTTTTGGACCAACAATAGACCAATCTTGCACTATGCAAATTGTGTCCAATCAAATTCTCTCTAAAATGAGAACGTCCTCTCCCTCTAAATCCTAAATACAACCTGCCTTTAATTAGCAATAGCAAGTAGTAAAGCATTGTTTGTCATTGCTTTTCTCCTTGGCACAAGCTGTCAAGTATTGAACAGTAATGTAAAATAAAGGCTATTTTTGAAAACCTTTTGATATGGCCCACCCCAACTTTCTGTTTTAATGGAAAGTAGATGAAAATGGTTCCCCAAACCTTTTCATGCGATTATAAGTGTTTGTAATTTTTAAAAGGCGTCTTTCTAGTTTGCTTTTTGTGACTCTGGAAACCTGTTTGTGTAACTTGGTATTGTTGTGTAGTCTTGGGAGTTACACTCCCTGTCTGAATAATGACTGTAGCAAGCATTGACACCTCCATGTCAGTTGGAGATGGACTACCTGGCTTCAGATGGTAGTTGTTGTAGAGACAGGTGTGTCCATGATCCTGACAGCAGTGAACACTCTTCATGTATGTCGCACGTCTGCAGCTGGTGCCTGTCAGCTGGACTCTTGGAGAGCGATGACTTACGGGCATGCGCGTACGTACACGCATAGACTCCCGTGTCACAAAAGGAGGGTCTCACGGTACTCACTGAGATTAGATCTCTGGCAAATGACAATCAAACTGACAACACTTTTTCCGATCCAGTACCGTGTCCTCAGACACAGCTCCACTTCGGCAGGAAATCAGGCTTGACAGAGGTCAAACACAGGCATTCTTCTCTCCTTACAGCGCTCAGAAACAGGGATAACAATGCCAATACTACCTATTGTGTTGTTCTCCTGGACCCAGGGGCCATATGGAGAGCCCGGTTCATTTTTTGTTGACTATATTTGTTGAAAGATCTCCACTGTCAAAACAAGGACAAACTCTACCTGTGCCACCTTGTGTGTTCCACTAGGACAAGCAAGAGACGTTCTGAAGACAAAGACAGGATGTGTCTGCAGCTTGCGGAAGGAGGCATCGCAGCAAAATGGCTTTTTGTTTAAAATACTTTTCCAAACGTCAAATTTTTGCCTAATCACAACATTCTGGTATTTTAAATTCAGTTTCACTGTTGAAGTCTAATGTATTTCAGTTTGGTTTTTGTTCTTTTCTTGTTGGGTGTTGCGGATATTCCCTCTCCTCATACTCCCTTTGAGGAATCCGTGCTCACACAGACACTTGACCCGCTCGCGATCTTTCTATTTCTCCACATCAGGGCTACAGGAGGTCGCGGTACACATTAGATCCCTGACAGCTTCGACTTCTCTCTCACAGCCCAGCTATTTAGAGAGGGAGAGAGTGAAAGAGTACTGCAGAGAGTAAATTGAAAGTGGCCCCAGGGCTGTATATTTCACCATATCCCAGGGGAATTCTGGGATTCTGATCTCTCTCTCTCCCTTCCTGGGAAAAGGCCAAGAACTTTTCTCCTCCTCCACCTCCTCCTCCTCCTCCTCTGCTTGCCTTTTCCTAGAAACTGTAGTTCATATCAGGGGAGTCAAGAAGCACAGTGCTTTGGAAGAAAGAAAGTGTTTGCCTACAGGCCAGGGGAATACAGCTTTTCCCATAGAGGAACTGCTAGAATTGAGGATGGTCCACTTTTTCCTTCTCTCCCTCTGAAACTCTTCGAGAGAGTAAGGGATGGAGAGACTAGGTCATGTTCCAGTGCCCTGTCTAGTAGTCTAGGAAGCATACATGTTTGGTCCGAAGGGCACTTCAGAGAACAGGTGTACATTGATTTATCACAGGAAGTGAAGAGGAAAATTCACCCAATAGTCATTGCGCACCAACTTTATATTACACAAACTTTGGCTGAAATAATTGCAGAGCATTACCGTACGTCACACCGCCGCCGGCGAGAGCGGCAAAATTCGCTCTTGCCGCTCTGTCAACGATGCCGTGAAAAGATTCGTGGACGCTCTGATGCTCTGACGTAGATTGAATGCGTGACTTTTTTTAAAACGGTATTTAAAGGGGCCACAAAGCAAACAAGCATGTCGGTCGTTATTTTTGCAGAAAATTGATCGATGGAAATAACTTATTTATAGTGACATGTTTGCTAATGAAATAAACAAATGAAAAGCCATATGTGTGTGGTGTGGCTTTTGTGTTCATGGTTAAGTGCTATTATAATTTGCATTCCCGCTGAAAAAGTGTTCTAGCACGAAAATCTTGCCTATAAATAGTGCTGCGCGCCCTCTTATCAAATTCAAATGATCAACCTCCTCTATTTTGCTTGGGAACTAATGTGGCCGGAACCAAAGTTTACAGGACTGCGTTCTCTGGAATTCTCTCAAACAGAACACTTCTACATTCCGATTGGTTGCCGCTGGTTGCCGACGAACCACGTCATTGCTCATTACCATAAAGTTGAACTGATTTCAACTTTCCTCGCCGCCTCCACCGTCCAAGACGCGCCGCCCTCGCCGCAGCTCGCCGCCGGCTCTCATTGAAAATGAATGACTTACGGCCACTTTGACGCTCTCGGCGGCGGTGTGAACATAGTTGCATGTGATGGATTATATTAATTACCAGAATCAATATTATTTTTTGTTAGCTTAGAAACATGCTAAAATTTGATGAAAATAACTGCAGTTAACATAACATTATATAAATTAAACAAATATATATGTATTTTTAATATTACTCAGTATTAGGGATGCACCGATACGATCAATTTAGCCGATACCGATAACCGATAATTCTTTATATTTGAAAGCCGATAACCGATATATTGGCAGATAAATGTATATCCAAATTTTTTGACAATTTTTGAGAGCCTGATTATAAAAAAAGTCTCCTCATTAAAAGCCAAGATACAAACACAATTATGATGTTCTTATTTTAATGTTGTGTAGCCGATATGACAGACTTACGCTGCACATTTTGCAATTTAACATTTAAGTGATTTCAATCGTATTTCAAGCAATTTAAAGCATCGTGTTGAACAGTGCGCATCTAAAGTGCCTCAGCTGAAGGAAATAATACATTATTTATCGGCTTTTAGATATCGGCTAAATGTTCTTGTTGGGCCGATAACGATAACATTAAAAATGAAAATATATCAACCGATCCGATAATGTGGCCGATATATCGTGCATCCCTACTTCGTATATATGCATGCTGTGTATTTTTATTAGCTTAGCTTAGCTGTTAGCTATTTAAATTCGCGTGCAATCATGAATTTCTCTATTCGATCACTTGCTAGGTTACATTTTAGTGTGGATGTTACCCTTTGTACACAGCAAGACAGCTAGCTAAGTTTTGTAGAAGAGCTATTGACTTTTCAATGCTCTATGCTAGATTCGTATTAAACACCGTCCGCATCCTGCATCAGCTAATAATGATATCTTGTTCCCAATGCTCCCACCAGTCCAGTGGGCACAAGGGTTCGAATAAACCTGGAATGTCCCTCTTTTTGTCTTGGTAACGGTAGCTTGGCAATCCAGACAGCTTGTCTTACAGCATTAGCACAAGAGCTGATTTACAAGTTCAAGTAAGGAAACATAGCATTCCTTTATTGATAGCTTTTGTTATAGTCTGGTTTAGCTTTATATTTGCAGGGGGAATTGCTCAAGTCACACTGACAAAAAGAATAATTGCGACTCAGGAAGTTTTATTGCTTTTTGCCGGGTTGCAATAGTTGGTTTACTGTACCACAGTGATCCCATAATGTCATCGCTGGGCAACCGCAGAGTGGTTTTGTTCTCATTTTTGCACACCCTGCATTGGTGTATGAGCTTGACTGAAGCACATCAAAGCTGCTAGGGCTCCCTACTTTGGTCCTTGTCCTTAAATGTGCATTCTGTATTTCTCAAAAGTTACAGAAGAATGAAAGAAAACACACCAGTATGACTATTCAAAATCCAGACAGGATCTGTAAACACAGCCTGTAACACTATCCCCTCCCTGTCTCGCTTCCCGGTCCTCCGAAAACAGCAGTGTAAACAAGCGACGCTCCACGAGAGAAGAAAAACAGCACAGGCCTCAGCAACAGGCTGATCTATAGAGGAGAAGCAGAAGGGTCCTGTCTAAACACTGCCTCTTATTAAATACGGTGTGACGTAAAAGCGCAGGGGAAAGGTCAGGGTTACTCAAACACTGCACACGGGCAGCGGCCTGACGGAAACAAACGGCTTTCTCCTCTTCCCTGCGCAGAAGAATGACAACCAGTCCTGATATGAAATGGTGTTGAAGTGTGTGTACATTCCCTTAAAAAACTTTTTTTTTTAATCAAGGATGCATTAAATTGATCATAAGTTACAGTACATACATTTGTAATGTCTTAAAATATTAAGCAGCACAACTTTTTGTTCAACTTTAATAATAATAATGATACAAAATGTTTCTTGAGCAGCAAGTCAGCATATTAGAATGATTTCTGAAGACCATGTGACATTAAAGACTGGAGAAATGACGCTGAAAATTCAGCTTTGCCATCACAGGAATAGATTACATTTTAAAATATATTAAAAACAGAAAACAGTTGTTTTAATTTGTAATAATATTTCACAGTATTACTGTTTTTACTTTATTTTTATCAAATAATTGCAGCTTTGGTGAGCATAAGAGACTTCTTTAAAAAAATATGTAAACAAACCCAAACTTGTCTCTTGGCATAAATGTTTTTTTTTAATTTAAAATAGCTGTTTAATTTCAATTGAAATTAAACATTGAAATTTAATTTCAATATATATATATATATATATATATATATATATATATATATATATATATATATATATATTTACTTTTTTATTATAAAATTAAAATTCTAAAGAATATAATTATAATATTATAATTATAAGAATATTATTTTACCCAGAAATTCTTTCAGATTTTTTACTTGATGTGTAAAATGATGTTTTGAACATTTAATCAAATATTCAAACATTGTTTTATATTAACATTTGTACAATTTTACATTATTAGAAAACTTAAAATTATTTACTATTGCATATTTTACTTGATTTTCTCTTTTGTTTTCCTCCCTTTTTCTCGTGTCACTCACAATTTCAGGTTTCATCATGTCCTCCATCTGTGACTCATTACAGTTCCCAGAAATTATTTCATATTTTTCCCCCTCAAGTAATTTATATGTAATCTGCATCATGGCCCAAATATGCTGCTCTCTCTCAAAAAAAAAAAAAAACACTTTGCTGTAGCGGTCGTTCTAAAACAAGTTCCTTCTGAGTTCCTCGGATAGTCCGGATAGTCTCAAGTGAGACCATGCAGGAATTCGGCACCCACCATCTCATAATGTCTGTGGCGGCCCAAAAGAAAAAAAATCTGGGGGATGATACTTGTGGAAACAATGCTCCAATCCCTGGAGCTTCACCTTCCATTGATACTCCAGAAAGGCCCGTTTGTATTTCTAAATTAAGTTTCTGCCTCCTTTTATGGGCCTTCGTGTTCCTGAGCCCACTGTGTAAAGGGCCTTTTGAAAGTGGGGTTTTAACACACAATTGGATTACAGCAAAGCACTTGGTGAGAAAGCGGCGGGTTGGGACTAGCGGACCTGCGAGAAGTACAGATGGTTTAGCGCATGCATAATGAAACAGACCAGGCGGTGTGTGAGTGTGTGTGTGCATGAACGCGCCCCCCTAAAGCCCTCAGCATGGCCTGGGAGAGGAAGAGTCGGAGGCAGGCCAGGGGGTATAATGCTCCTACCCAACCTGCCTGCTGCCGCAAGCCGGTCCTAATGATCTAATTAGGGAATCACCTCGCCAACTAATTCACTCGCGTTCCTATCGGTTCGACGCCGTGAAGCAACCTGTGCCTGTCTCAACTAGCTCAGGTTTGTTATCGGATGCTAAACGACTCTCTTTTACCTTTTTGATCGTTCGATAATGAATCACACGCCGGAATAATACGTTGACTGAATCACTCCAGGTTGCTTTTCCTATCAGTTCGACACTGTGAAGTAATCTCAATTAGCCGAGGCTTGTAATAGGTCGCCAAACGACGTCTTTTTTCCTCAGCGTCCCTTTTCGATAGTTCGATAATGAATTCTGTTGTCGTATCGAGGCAGAATAACACGTTGACTGAATCACTCCAGGTTGCTTTTCCTATCAGTTCGACACTGTGAAGTAATCTCAATTAGCCGAGGCTTGTAATAGGACGCCAAACGACGTCTTTTTTCCTCAGCGTCCCTTTTCGATAGTTCGATAATGAATTCTGTTGTCGTATTGAGGCAGAATAACACGTTGACTGAGTCACTCCAGGTTGCTTTTCTTCTCCCACACCGAGCGGCGTTCCCATCTTTTTGATGGTGTGAGAACAAAATTAGAGATAGGCAGGAACCATCCCTCCTCTGTCTTTCAGTCGGCGGCCCATAGAGTGGCTTGTTATGCTCTTGTATAGAGGATTTAGGCCTGATGAATGGGCCTGTTTGTGCACGGTATTTAGTTGTTTGTTGTTTAGTGTCTTTTTTGTTGTTTATTTCAAGCGGGAGGGTTTTTTGTGTCACCCTCGCTCTCCGAGGGCCCTCGACAGGGGGTAAATGCAGATGTGACACACAGAGTCTGGGTCTCGCGCCTCATTTACATATTTAATTAGCAATGGGCGCTGTGTGAGAGAGCACTTGGTCCACTGAGGGCAACTGGGAGAGTGTGTGAAAGTCCCCGCACACTCTCACCCACCCGGCACCCGGTTTCCCGGCCCCCTTCGTTGCGCTTTCACATATCTCTGGGCTGTTGCTGGGGCGGGGGTGTTGCTGCGTTGTTTCGGCCCACTCTTCAGATTGCCTTTGTTTTAAACTGTTGATGCAGACGGCAACGCTGAGCTGAATGCAAACAAGGCCCTAAATTGTTTACTTTGTCTAGGAGCAGATGAAGGGGCTGGACAAACTTCTTTTGTGGTGGTGGTGGTGAGAGTCTGGGTTTTGCTTTATCTTCTTTTATCGTGAGTTACTTATACATGATTTATCATTAACTGAAATTCTAAGAAGTTTTTGTTACATTTGTACTCTAAAGTGATGACCATGATTCATTTATTACCGAAAAATGAACTGAGAAAAGTCTTGATTTAGATTTGCCATCCATTTTGTTTGGGTTGGTCACAAGCGTGACATAGGTAATATTTCTCCCAGCATGACTATTTTATCTCCAGTGCAAAATCAATACTCACCCCAGCGTCTAAATCATCATAAAGGGTGTTTCTTTGCCCGTTTTTGGCTGTCGTAGAAGAGTTAAAGTGAACGGGGTGAATCTTTGCGAAATTTCCCTCACTGTCTAGGCACGAAGCATTGCTATCGCAGCTAATGGCACCGTTAAAGAGCTTTCTTGGGAGAAATCGGAGCCCATCAAATTTATAGGGCCTTTTTTATGCAGTACACCCAGGTCTGAAGGCTTTCTCTCTCTAGACTTATTTCCATAAGTGCCTCGGCTGCAAATAGCACACTCAGTGTGAATTCACAGCCCAGGCCCCACTGTCGGTTCTGACCTACCGAGCCGCGTGCCAAAAGGACATTGGCTAGAGTACAGTCGAGACCTTTTATTTCCGATAACTTCCCTTTGTGTCTGAAAGCTAATAAATGTACAGTAGGCTGAAACTTACAGTTAGGTCTGTCAATTGATTAATATAATCATAATTAATGACTTCATGTTACTTCAAAGTAAATAATCACTTTATTATTTACCATAGCCCAGATAAATATTGATGGTTTAACTTAAAAAAGTAAGTAACCTGGTTGCCTTAAAATTTTAAGTTCATTGAACTGGAAAAAGTGAGTTAATACAATGAAGGAGAATGATTTAACCATCAGAAACTCAAAATTATATGTTATCTGAACTAAATAAATTATTTAAGTTGATTTGACAAAAGAAAAAATGTTGTGATTACTACACTGTAAAAAATATTGTTGGTTTAACTAAAAAAAGTAAGTAACTTGGGTTGCCTTCAAATTTTAAGTTGATTGAACTGGAAAAAGTGAGTTAATACAATGAAGGATATTGATTTAATCATTAGAAACTCAAAATAATAAGTTATCTCAACTAAATAAATTATTATAAATTTGATTTGAAAAAAGAAGATATGTTGTGAAAATATTTTTTACAGTGTAGTTTTTATGTTGCAACAAATCTCATTTATTAACACGTTAACACTGTTCGTTTGACGCCTAGAAAGACGTATTGCGACGTGTGCAGTTGTCTGTCGGTCTATTGTGGCATCAGTCAGCTCTATTGAACCATCAACACGGTGGCCTCCTGCATACACACATCTGTGTAGGGTTTCACGTGTGCGCTTGGCAGCCAGATTGCACGTTCAGCACAGCCATCCATAATTCCTTGGTACTCCGGACTAGACGTTTACTATATAAGTCTTGAGATTCTGGAAACACGATTTCAAGAGACTGTCAAGTGCAAGTGCTTGTGAAACAAAAGTCTCACTTTCTGACACTCTTCTCTCTCTTTGTGTGTTTCTCTACAGAAGCAGGGCAGTCTGATAGTCCGAACCAGCCCAATGATGGCGACATCAAGGACCAGCCAGAAAACGGTGAGTGTATCTGCTCACATTTTCCTTCATATCCGGTAAAATACATGTGCATATCCCGAAAAGATCCAGTTTAACGAAACCATGGGCGAATTGTTTGTTCTATTATAGCCAACGAATTGACTCAGATATGACGTACATGTCCGCACTTCAAGCGTTCTATTATGTTTTGCGCGTGCGAGTTGGAGAAAAAAATTAAATACTGTGATGTCCGAATACCAAAATGTGATTTAGCACTTACATTAAAAAAAATATATTATGACTACACCTTATCAAAACGCAACCCTTTGAACTTGAAAATGTTAGCTTTATTTCATGTTTTTCATGTTAATCTTATGTTAGCAACGCTAGCAACATTAGTAATTGCAATCACAAGAACCAGATTCCCATACCTACAAGGGACGCAGTAATACGAGTGATTATAATCATTTAAAAATTATAATCATATTGATTGACAGAAAGTCATTATAAGATTATAGTCATTTAAAATACCAAAGCGTTTCAAAAACAATGGAAACAATTCATATTTAAGTCACACAGGGCTCAGCCATCTTGAATTCCAAAACGGAATTCTCCTCAGAGAGGAGATATCCGAGGAAAGGGGGCGTGTTGCTAGGCAACGTCTGTCTTCTGATTCGGATTTCCAAGACGGATAAATAATAGACGCACCATAACTTAATACACATTCCTGATGCATATTACTCTGAGAAAAAACATTCTTAGTCAAAATAAACGACTTTGTGTCTGATGACATCATCGGCATGTAATCATCATGTAAACAAATAGCAATTCAGACATTATTTTAGCTAACTTGCATTCATGTCTGGCTCCATTATGGTACGTGACAAGCACTTTTTACTATCCAATCGATTCCTGACTAATAAAATCAACCCCATTTCCTCATTGAATATCCCGTTTTACTCATAGTTCCTGTTAGCTAGATGAGCTATAGTGGGAACGAATTTGCAAACGTTTTGCATGTCGTTTGAAACTCCCAAGACTTGCTCTCTCCTCTGAGTAGATCAGCGTGAGTCTGTTTGTGTAAAGCCCGAGGTGGGCGATTACTCTTAAGAGGATTGTGTTTGCGTAAACTTGTGCGAAAAAGTGGCGTCTTTCCAGCGCAGGCAGAGAATTGTTCTAAACGGCCTCTTTTAAAACAAACACAGAGCAGCAATTCCGCTGATTTTGTGTGTGTTTACAAATTATTAGCGGACAATGAAAAAGTCTGTGTCGACTGATTTACAGTTTGAGAAAACATAAACACGATGATTGAAAGGAAACAGTTGCCTGTTTGCTTGAGTTTAAACAGAGATGATGTTGAAAAGTCCTGCTTTATTCTCCCACAACCCCCTGTATCTCTTGTGTGTGTGTGTCCCATAATACTGTATTATAAGGCATATTTTCCTCCAAACTTAAAGATTATCACAGATGTGTGCCATGAAGCTTGAGCTATTATTTCCACGCCCTTGTGTGTGACACCAACATCGCCCTGTTTACTCAGATTAGGGGATACAGACAGATGAGCGTGCTCATCTCTCTCATCCTGCATGTAGCTGATATTATCTTTTCATCTCTCTCTCTCTCGTTGTTGAACTGAAGATCACCCCGTTGTGCCGATATAGGCTGCACATAATCACTCCGCTAATGTCTTTTTTTTTCATATTTTCTCTCCTGTACAAACCCGCTCCATCTGGTATCTGTTTCTGTCGTCCGTGATCTTCGGATTATTTCCAAAGCATTACAGGCCAGTCCCAATCCAGAATTCTGAGACTGTTTTTGATTCACAAAACTGGTCTGGGATCAGCAATTTGACCTGGTGGATATAAAAACAAAGTATCCAAACTGTTGAAAAAAAAAATCATCTTCATAATTTACTCCCACCCATGATTTTCCAAACCTATACTACTGGTCAAAAGTTTAAGATCGGTAAGATTTTTTATGTTTTTAAAAGAAGTTTCTTCTGCTCACCAAGGCTTTTATGTTAATTTATATTAAAATGTAATTATTCCTCTAAAAAATGCTGTAATATTGTCAGCATCATTACTGCCAGTCTTCAGTGTCACATGATCCTTTCACAAATCACTCTAATATGATGATTTTATGCTCCAAAAACATGTATGATTATTATCCATGTTAAAAAACAGTATTTTCAGCATTTTTATTTCAGGATTCTTTGATGAATAGAAAGTTGCAAAAGAACAGCTTGTATCTGAAATGGGAAAGCTTTTGTTACATTAAACACTACGCTTTAAAAAGTTTAGGGTCAGTAAGAATTTGTATTTATTTTTGGGGGAAATAAATAAGAAATCAATACTTCTATTCATCAAGGATAAGTTACATTGATCAAAAGTTACAGTAAAGACATTTATAATGTTAGAAAAGATTCTAATTAAATAAAAGCTGTTCTTTGAACTTCCTGTTCATCAAAAGAATCCTGAAATAAAAATGTAAAAAACTGTTTTCAACATGGATAATAATCATACATGTTTTTGGAGCATAAAATCATCATATTAGAGTGATTTGTGAAGGATCATGTGACACTGAAGACTGGAGTAATGATGCCGAAAATTCAGCTTTTTTCCAGAGGAATAAATTACATTTAAATATATATTAACATAAAAAATTCATTTTAAATTGTCATAATATTTCACAATATTACTGTGTTTTTTGTGTATTTTAAAAAAAAATTGCAGCCTTGGTGAGCAGAAGAGACTTCTTTTAAAAACATAAAAAAATTGTACCGAATCTTAAACTTTTAACCAGTACGTGTATGTCAATAATATTTTAATAAATTATTTTAATAAATACATTATGTAATTTAATCTAATTATATTTATACACAGTATATTATTTATTAATTAAATGTATCTATATTTCTTTAAAAACATTTTACAAATATTTAAAATTATTACTGCATACATTTTATGTCTCCTGAAGCCATATGAAAGCTTTTTGTGAGAGCTATAGAAGAATGGAAAATCATATTTTCAGTTCCAAAGAAAAAAGACAGTTATACGGGTTTGAAACGACATGAGGGTAAATTATGACGAATTTTTATTTTTCAGTGAACTATCCACTAACTGCTTTCAGTGCCTGTTAAACACTGTCAGACGTAGCCTAAAGCCATCACACACTTCCAACTTTCCCTGTCACCACCTCGATTTATCCCTTAATTCTCTCTCCTCTTCTCCCAATGCAGGAAAACATGACCAACATATTTTTCCATGGTTTGTTTTTCCTGGTAAACCTTGACCCTTGTGCTCCATGCTACGTGCACTTTCACAAAGCATTGCTGCTGTCTTTCTGGGACAGGGCAACCGTTGCACAATCCGCAGACTATTAGATAAGGCCAGAGGATATCCTCTCCTTTACAAGCCCAGGAGAGAGAGAGAGAGAGAGGGGAGGTGAGAAATCCATTACAGAGAGCTCAAGAATGTGTGAGAGACATTTGATTTAAAAAAAAAAAATCGAAAAAACAGTCTACCTCTAAAATGACTTTCTGTCTCTGATGCACCATGAAGACCATATGTGCTATTAGTTAATGTAAACACACATTCACGCCTGGGTTCATTTAGGGCCTGTTCACATATCGATCTTTTGCATGCTCAAACGTTATTTCGCGGTGCGACGCGCTCGTTTTTTCCAAGCGAATGTGAATTCGCGCCGCATCGCGATAAAAACATCTTAACTTTTCACAATGCCGCAAGCGCGCCATAAGCGCACAGTAGGTCACATGACAAGAACCAACCGGAGCGCAACCACCCTAGCGCTTTGGAAAACGAAATGCAGCGCGCCCAGCGTTTTCTACGCGTTTTCAGGCGCTATATGTGAATTCGGCTTTTCGTAGGTAATGCACTTTTCACTATGTAATCACTTAATGCCAGAATATCCGTTTTACTCATTTTGTGATTTTTTAATACACATTCTTGATCAGTGCCTATTATTCTGAGAAAAAAACACTAATTAGTTCTTTATAAAAAAAATAACTTGCTCCAAGTCATGTCAAGTCACCTTTATTTCTATAGCACTTTATACAATACAGATTGTTTCAATGAAGCCAACAGAATTCAATTCTGCTGTAAAGCAGCTCAAAAAGACAACAGTAAGCAGTCATTATTTAGGTTAAATCAGCTTTGTGTTGATTCAATTCGGTTCAATAACTGTAAACTTTAGCAATTATGAAATGTGTTAAATTTAGCTATAATGTCAATGTCAAGTTTATTTCTATAGCACTATATAAAACAACTCAGAGTTGACCAAAGTGCTTTACAATCTCATAGATAGCTCCATATACACAATACAACAAAACACAAACAAATAATAAAACATTTACAGTCACTACACTACATTAAGAGCAGCTCTGGAGAAAAAAGTGATGTCATCATGCAGCTCAGGATGTGAAATGACATCAAGGCCATCCGTGCTATTAGGTCATGTAAACAAATAGCAATATATATATATATATATATATATATATATTAGGGGTGGAAACGGTACATGTATTCGTATCGAACCGAAACGGTACGGGCGTCACGGTTCGGTGCACGAATTTAAACGGAGAATACACGGTATATAAATAAATAAAACTCGCGTGCATATTAAATAATGTAATGCGGGACTACTGTTAGATACGCGGGTTCTTTAGGGACACATAATTTGTATCATCGGCTTGCTCTGAACCGTCAAAGCTCTGAACGCGCGTTCACTTCAAACGTGGCTTTATATCGCGCATCCTCGCTTTGGACTAGCGTCGAACCAGACGCGATAGACGCGAATTTGGCGCTCTTTTCGCGTTTGGTGTGACCGCATAATGAACAGGCTGCGATGTCAAGATTGCAATGCTTGTGTGTGTGTGTGTGTGTGTGTGTGTGTGTGTGTGTGTGTGTGTGTGTGTGTGTGTGTGTGTGTGTGTGTGTGTGTGTGTGTGTGTGTGTGTGAGAGAGAGAGTGTGTGAGAGTGAGAGAGAGAGAGATGCGCGATAGAGACACGCGATAGAACAGTGGAAACAAAAACTGTTCTCATATTTGTGTAGGCTACACTCGCAATAAAACACAACATTGTGCTTTTGTTACACTGTAAACTCTTGACAAACTGTAACCTACAACTGTCATCAAACCAAAATCACACACACACACTGTTTTAAAAGCAAAACATAGGCTATTTATCCAACTCCATTTCAAAACAGTCTGTGGGTCCCATCTTTTGGACATTCGTCATATTCCTCCGAGCACTAATCTTACACATTCTACATAGATTTAAAAAGAAAATCGAATGTGTTTTTAAAGGATATTATGTTATACAGAAATCAATTATTTATTCAGATGAGAATAATGTTACATTGTTAATTAATAATGTTAATTTAAATTAAGGAAAACAAATATATTGATCTGAAATATAGCAAAATAATTTTAAATAAATGCAGGTACAATTACCAAACATATCGCAAGGACTTTTTGTCTTTTTATTCATTTAATTAATAAACTAATTATATAAAACTATTTCCAGTGCACTACAAATAAACTGGTTCTATGCTTTTATAAAACTTTAAAAAATACAATGCCTTCTGTATTTTTGTTTTGCTTTTCCCTCCATTGTACCGAAATTCGTACCGAACCGTGAGGTCTGAACCGAGGTATGAACCGAACCGTGACTTCTGTGTATCGTTCCACCCCATATATATATATATATATATATATATATATATATATATATATATACATATTGTTTTATCTAACTCGCATTCACATCTGACTCCATTCTGAAATGTAATGAGCACTTTACCCCTATCCAATCAAATCCTTATACTTATAAAATCAAGCCCGCCCCTTTTTATTATTGAATATCCTGCTTTGCTCATTCTTGATTTCTTAATCACATTCCTGATCAGTGCAGTTTATTCTCAGAAAAAATAATGTTTCATAATTCTTAATCAAAATTATTTCTTTCTCTATAACTTTCCAACATCTCAAGGCCCATGCGTTCAATTGGTAATAGAAAATGGCCAGCAAATGCTAATTTAGAAATTAACTCGCAATCAAATCTGGCTTAACCTCCCTTTTTTACCTCATTGAATTTGATGTTTTAAAATCGTATTTTACAGAAGTAAAATGGGTTGCAAAAACTAAAATTTCATTAAAACGTTGTGGGATAAGTGACCAAATCCCCCAAAATCTTGATGTTGAATAAAAAAAAGATTGTTTTTGTCAGTTACCCTGATACTGTATAGGTTTGCTTCTCTTGTGGCCCAGTGTAGTTCCACTCGGCGCTCTTGTTGCTGTGCTGGAGGCTCGTTGAGGTCTCGGCGCTGCTGTGAAAGGCGAACCCTGGCCCCTCCCTACATGTGTGTGTGCGCCGCTAAAGTGGACACAGCTGGGAGTGATTATCCATGTTGAGATATAGAAGCCCTGCCCCTTCCCTCGCCCCTGCCTCCCTATACGAGGCACTCATGGAAATGCCCTCAGTGAACTCCGGGTGCATATGCTCCCTATACTGGAATTCTAGTGACGAAGGCTCCTTCGTTCGTTCGTTCACTCTCTCTCCCTCCTCAGCTACATTGCGTCATCCCTCCGTTTTCCAAGTAATGGTGTGCCTCACTTCTACCCTGTGTTATTGTTGTTTCACAGTATGTACAGCTGTGTGGAAACTTTTACTTTTTGCCTTTGTCGCTCTCGACCCCGTAGCCCACTGTCCTCATAGCTTTGTCGTTTTGTAATCTACCATGACTTCCTGCCACATGCCCTCTAACATACGTCTCCTCTCCTTCTGATAACTCCCTGAACAAACTCTATCTCACTTCTTCACAATCTCAGGGGCATCTGTGCAGGAATGCTCTCCGGGTCTGCAGTCTTTTAGCTCATGTCAGCACTTTCTCTTGCAATGAGCCATAGATATTACCCCTCCCTGTGTCTCTCTCTCTCTCTCTCTCTCTCTCTCTCTCTCTCTCTGTTTTTATTATATATTATATATTATTCTGCCCGTCCACATGCTATATGTCTCCTCATCCAGCCAGTCAAGACTAAACTCATTTCTATTGTTGGGTTTATAGCTCGCCAGCCACCGAGCAGAGGAAGTTGTTTAATAGCTAACATCACTTCCACTCAAGTTTCGTCTTGTCACCCCCCTCTACACATTATATATGTGTATATATATATATATATATATATATATATATATATATATATATATATATATATAAATATATATTACGGCTGTGCAAAAGTTAATTGCGATTAATCGCAATTACATAATATAATTTACATAATATATTTGTGTGTGCTGTATATAATTATTTTGTATACATAAATACCTATGCATGCATGTATATATTTAAGAATTATTTGCGCTTAAATTCTGTATATATATATATATATATATATATATATATAAATACATAATCTATATTATATAAATATAAATATTTTATATATGAATAACACATTTTCTTAAATATATACATGCATGCATAGTGTATTTATATATACAAAATAATTATATACAGCACGCACAAATATATATTATGTAAACACAGACTTTTATTTTGGATGTGATTAATCGCAATAAATTTTTGCACAGCCCTAATATATATATATATATATATATATATATATATATATATATATATATATATTTATATATATATATGTATATATATATATTTTCTTTTACAGAGAAGAATCAGAATAATTGTATTTAATACAACTTTTAAGATTCTTATGTTTTGCATTAATTTACATAATGTGAATTGAGAGTCCTATAATAAATGTTGTTTATAATGAATATCACTGTAATTTCTGTATACTTAAATTTTTCATTCTTGTTATGTTCTGAATACTATTAAACTTAAAGGATTTGTTGTGGAGTGAGGGGAAATTAAATATTTGTTTGTAATTTTTGTAATCCTTTTCACTTTATGTACCGCTATTTTACATTTAGTTTGACTTATAATCAGGGTCGACTTATATACATATATTTACATCTTATATACATATATACATCTATATATACATATATCCTTTGTATACATACACATTTTTGAGGGGGGTGGGGTGATATATATTTGCACATTAAAATCTTAACCTACAGTTCTCGCTCTTGCAACTACTGCATTTCTTTTGCAATGTTGTTAGTTCTAATCTTGTGCATACTGTAAGTAGAGCATTGTAAGATTGTGCCTAACTTGCGATGATTAACCTTGCCATATCAGCAGTTTTT
This sequence comes from Hybognathus amarus, assembly GCA_030378365.1. Lineage (NCBI taxonomy): Eukaryota > Metazoa > Chordata > Actinopteri > Cypriniformes > Leuciscidae > Hybognathus > Hybognathus amarus. The sequence goes on from JAQIUQ010004216.1 coordinate 21,821, forward strand.
GACGGTATTTGAGAGCAGGTCATTATGGGATATGCAGTCCACACTTGACTGCATGTTTTGATTGTGTGGATGTTGAATGGTATGAAATTCAGGGTCATCTGGTTGTCTGTGGTTGAATCTGAGGCTGATATGAGTTCCTCCAGAAGAACAGCAGCCCGCAGGATGTGTGGCAGGTCCTGGCTCAGTCGTAGTCAGCACAATGAACACAGTAATTGTGGTCTGTCTGCTGAAAGAACTTCTGTCAGCCGCACAAAGAATGTGTTTGACTGCAATTCAACCACATATCATACGTAAACACATATAAGATCATATAATGGTAACTTCTTGGGCATCATATGCATTTCCCTGTTTATGTGTGTGTGCTGCATCGCACTGTACTGCAGACACTCATGGGACCAGATCCAGATGTGTTCTACCCTCAGTGTCACTCTAAACACTCCCTATTCCCTTTCTCCACTGGGACTGTGTGTGTGTGTTACTGACAATAAGACTGTCTTTCGTGTAATTTGTCATGTTCATTCCGATAACAATTTTTCCTTCTCTTTTATTTTGTCTCCTAGGGCACCTTGGCTTCCAGGACAGTTTCGTCACATCAGGTGTCTTCACCGTCTCCGAGCTTGTGCGAGTCTCACAGAGTAAGATCTCTATAATTCCCTGTCGACCGAAAATAATAATAATTTTTTTGTCTTATTTTTCAGTTAAAATGTCTGAAAGTCCTTAAAACAATATAAATTTACTTAAGAAGCAACATTGCAAAAGAATGATTTCACACAGCATTGTTAATACGAGTGTATTTTGTATTAGCAAAGATTTGTTTTCTTTTACCTATAAACAAAGTTAAAAAGACAAAATATGGTTCAGTGAAGTAAATAAAAAAATCAATAAAAATGCAGTTAATAAATAGAATGACTTGAATTAGGATGTTTGATTACATCCCTTTTATGATTAATGTTTTAAATTCAATCATTTTGAAGAAGAAAAAAAAAACATTTTAGTTCATGCACCCCCCCTCCACCCAAAAAAAAAAGATATTTATAAATGAATAATTCATGATATTTATCATCAAACAGATACATAAAACACTCATATAATGCTTCTCATATAAATGTATTTCCTGGTATTTTAATTGCAAAACAAGTTTATAAGAATTCCTTAAAAGTCTTAAAGTTAACTTAAAAGTTATAATTTCACTTCATTTTCACAGCATTAAAATTGATTGATTGAGTTTTCATATACTGTAGAACCTAAAAACATGTCAAGTTAGGTTAGTTCTCATTAGAAATGTTGTGTACGGGTCACGACCTTTAGCCTGGCATTTTTTAGGGATGTGAGGTTCTGTTTCTCCTGTACATGAGGCCAGCCGCAGATTAAAAGCACAACATCTGAAGCACCCTTGTTCAAACACCTTAAATTCAGCCCAAGAGGTAGGATAAGGCTGGTGATTAACCAGTGTGCCAGAGGAAAGCTTCTCCAGTTTCTCAATGCTGTTTTCTGAACAATGGGCTGAATCCACTGTCCCTCCACTCATTAGAAATCGAAACACTAGCATCGAAATGCAGCAGTCAGCTGAAAGTGCTTCAATGCGGTGCGGTTCAAACAGTACTTGGACTCTCTAAAGTACAAACTAAGTTTTTCTTTTGTGCAGCCTTTTTAAATGTTTCTTTTAAAGTTCATTTTCTCTTATCCGTAAATAAACCGTACATTTATGAGGATGCAGTTTTTCGTATGTTAAATATTTGTGTAAAGTAAAGAAAAAACTAAAAGGTGAGTATTTTAAGTATTATACAACTTGAGAAAACAATCAAGTCATTCCCAGATTGATAGAGCGATTGACAGAATGCAGAAGAACAAAAGCAGGCTTTCCCGAGGAGGCAGGGAGCAAGGAGAGAGGATGGGAAGAGAGTAGAAAACGTGACCTTTAAAAATTGCAGACGTCCACGGTGGAGAGTGACAGAGCGCAGCGCGATCCATACGTGCCTGTCGATACCCGCTAACAATAGCCGATCCAAAGCGCCTGTCAGCACTCGCTGGAGCCTTCTGATCAAAGGTGCATTGATCACACTCCTTCGTGACCTAATCCCGGGCAAAGGAGAGAAGAAGAGGGTGTCATGGGGCCCGGGCAAAGAGCCCACCGTAGTCTCACCTCGCAGTCTGCCTTCAAAAACCCTCCAAGTGCCTGCCAACGCAAAGACAGCGTCTGGAGAGAACAAACATTTGGGTGCCACCACATTCTGGCGGTGTGACAGCAGACAGGCGGAAGGAAATGCAGGGGTCAGACGCGAGTCCAGCATGCATGTGCGAGGTGGTGCAAAAGGATGTGGAGAATGATGAAGGGTATCAGGAGAGAGAGGAAGACCGATATTAAAACTCAGCCAGTACTGTGCTGCATCAGAACTCCTGGAGTATGATGGTAACAAGATTAAGGAATATGCATAATTGATCCAGCTCTGCAGAGAGATTGGCTTTTATCCTAACATCTGTGACACACCGAGAAGAAAAGCAAATGCTGGGTGGCATATGCTGGATGTTCAATTCAAATCAAAGGGTTCTGCTCTCTTTTCCCCCAATTCTCTTTATTCACCTCTCCTCTACACAGTCCAGTGGCTTTTAGTCGGCAGGGGGTTGCCAATGTTGGCTTAAAGAGCATATTACCCTTGAGCCCCACAGGAAGAATTTTGTAAAGTGCCATTCAAAAAAAATTAAACACGGGTAATGCATTCGGAGAAATGCATCACAAAAGTTGTCAGATAGATAGATAAACCGATAGATAGATAGACTGATAGATAGATAGATAGATAGATAGATAGATAGATAGATAGGTAGGTAGGTAGGTAGGTAGGTAGGTAGGTAGGTAGGTAGGTAGGTAGGTAGGTAGGTAGGTAGGTAGGTAGGTAGGTAGGTAGGTAGGTAGGTAGGTAGGTAGGTAGGTAGGTAGGTAGGTAGGTAGGTAGATAGATAGATAGATAGGTAGGTAGATAGATAGATAGATAGATAGATAGATAGATAGATAGATAGATAGATAGATAGATAGATAGATAGATAGATAGATAGATAGATAGATAGATAGATAGATAGATAGATAGATAGATAGAATTTCATTCAATTCTGTAATTCCCCCCTTCCTGTCAGTTCTATTATAATTCCAATTGAAGTTTCTGTGGGCCGTGGCCAATTCATTTAAATTCTTGATTTGAAATGAAGCCAGATCTTCAATTCTGGATTTTACGGTAATTCACAACAATAGTCCTCAAATCACCTCTTGAAATTCTTAAAAACTCCACCCTCTGCGAAATGGCGGGAGAGTTGACTGTCTCACCCTGCATCAACCGCTTTCCTGCTTTAATGGGCAATACCATCTAAGAAGTTCAGCAGTCAGCAAAGCCCACAGTTAGCATAAGTCCTCTAACAGGATTGCTCCCGATGGAGTGGCTGTGAATTAAAGTGCTGTATGCATGCACACTCATGACTTTGGTCGCTTCTTGCGGAAGGCACAGAGATGATGCTGTTGATTGAAGTGAAGAGGGTAAGTGCACCAGATTGGAAGATGGGTAGAAGAGGTGTGCTGAAGTGGCGTATGAATTGCCCAGAGGAGTTCCGTCAGGGCTTCTGTGTGGGAACGTCTGGCAGATTTATTTAAGCGAATGGGGAAGGGGTTGAGTGCAGGCTCGTGCCCGTTCGGAAGATGAAAGGTCGTGATATTGAATGGACAACGGGCTGCCTTAGCTCTTCCCTGACTATACACTATGACCTTGGCTTTGTGCACCCATTACACAATTCAGTGGCAGCCCAATCGAATCTGCTTCTGTCGATCAATATCCTATTAAAGCACCACACAAAAAAGGAGAGGAAGGGAACGAGAGAGAAGGAGGGGCGGTCGGGAGTAGGGAGAGCGAAATGAAAGTCTCCATAAAGTTAGCCGCTACAGCTACGTTTTTTTGTAAATGGAACTCCACATAATTGGCCAGTCGATACCAAGCTGGGGTAATTTCGGAGATTGGGTCCACCTTTCCATATCCTCCTCCCTCCCCCTGTTCCTCCTTCATCAGCTATTCCCTTCTACTTTCTTGAGTCTTACAGTGTCTGTGTTCTTAAACGCTCCCAGAAAGAGCCTCTATTACTTAGAGTTTGTTTTTTCCCTACAGCTGGCCTCTGTATGAAGTCAGACACTGTCACTTCACAGCTTGGCACACCGTCAAGCTCAGGTGAGCAAGAGGACTTGTATGTTAGCCAATTTTACTGTTGCTGCCGCCCACTCAGAGCCTCTCTAGAGGAGATCGCGAGGGCTACAGAACGAGACAGGAGAATGATACAGGATTAGGATGAGGTTATTGTTATTAGTGTGCCTGCAAGAGCCTCGCAGAAATGTTGGCAAGCAACAAGGCAGTGTGGTCCAGGGGCAGGGACACCTGGAAATCCCTGGGCGAAGGCCGGGCGCTGGCACAAGCCATTAAGCCATATGACCGAACAGGGGGAGCGGATGAATTATGGAGTAGGAGAGGGGCCGCCGCGGCAAAGACACTGCCGAGCAGCACCGGTGGGGATACGCCCACCAGTCTTGTCAGCACTGTGCCAACACTGGGCCAAAGCCTGCCAGTGGGCAGTGCCATCTGCAGTGAAATACACACACAGGGATTGAATCTTATAAACGCTAGCTTGCCGCGAGTTGTCCTACATTTTCACATTAATAAAGATGGATAATGATAAAGATGATGTTCTTTAATAGAACTATGAACAATCCCTTTAAGTGACATAGAATACTCTTTGCAGGTGTCTATCTAGCAACCTGCTGATTATTAGTCCTTTTCTTCAGAGTGTTTTTAACAGGAGTAGTAATATGCTGAGTCCAGGACTACATTCTTAACCTCCCTCAACTGGACACCAACCTGCAGACTCCAACAGTGAGGTTCCTGCTGCTTTCTTTCCTCATTTGATTTGATGGGAAACTATACGGTGACCGTATAAGGTCTAGCCACATACGGACTTTCTTCTCCAGACTGAGAACTCTGAACCTGTGCTGTAGGTCTATATCCACACAGGAGCTGATCCAGCAGAAAACCCCACTGAAGACCTGTCAAAGCTCACCAATTTCAGACCAGCTCTAGATGAGATCCCATCACGCTACAGTCCTCTCGCTCAATAAAGCAATGAGGAGTAAGGCGGAGGCAAGACGGGGTGAACAGACGTCCAGGGTTTTTGAAGTTGATTGCTACTGCCTTTGTTGTCAAATGCTTCAATTTGAAAATCCGGCCTGAACAAAAGCAGATTTTTTTTCTCTTCCTCCTCCCCCTGCTCTTTACAAATGAATAGCCTCCCCAGCTTTTGTAGATGCTTTAGCGGCCAGTGTTTGGGTGGAGGGGAGGAGTATGTCTGTTTGTTGTGTGTATGTTAAGAGGGATTTTCCACTCTTGAGACAAGAGACGACACCAAAAAACCTCTGCCACGTCCAGTAGACTCGGTCACTTTGCTGTCCCGACAACAAACTTCCTGTAGCTTTCCGGCCTTTGATCTGAAACCTTTTTGCCTGGTTCTCTTTTACTACAGGTTTACCTTTGTATCTATAAAACTTACTACATATTTAAGTAGGTATGCATGAGATATCCTCATTAATCATTTGTACCTTTGTGGACATCCACCAATTGAGTTTTTGTCAGGTTTAGCTAACTTGTGTGGCCGATTACTTATTTATTCTTGTCCCCAATGCATGGCCACACACTGCACTGCCATTCCTCTGCACTAAGTAAATAGAATAGATTGAAACATTTTGCTAATGTACTTTCCGCCCAGCAACTTGAAAGGTAAAGCAGTAAAGATCAGAGAGAGAGAACAGAAGGGAAAGCAGAGAAGAGAGAGATCAATGCCGGCCTGATAGCCACAGGCTTCATTTGGAATCCTCCAAGCGAAAGCACTTGATAAAGCCTTTAAGAGGTAGAGACTGCGGATTACCTTTATGATTGATTTCCATTCCAGTCAGACAGACTGCAGTGTGGTCATTTTTCTACCCAAACTGCAGCAGCAGGGCCGGCCGCTCTCGGCGCGAGGGTGCGTTTGTGTGTGTGTGCGTTAAGGGCCGGCTGAGTTACTGCAGCCCAGTGCCCAGGTTAGCTCTCACACAAATTACTTCACATCCTACTATTAGCCATGCAAATGCAGCCGGCTTTACTGCTCATCATAAATAATCTGAGCCGCCACTTCTATTAGAGCAAAGGACCGCCCACCCCCCTTCCAAAAAAAAAAGTTAACATAAAGAGATGACTCAGAAATTATAGCACTTCCTTTCTCACTTCCTACGTATCCAACTTTTAGCTTGTTGGCTAGTGCACCGGCTCTCTCTCCCTCCCTTGGTCCAACTTGCCCCTTTAGCTGTGTCCTCTTCCAATGTTAATTCAGGCGGCCCATTACCGTGTCTATCACAGTCTTCCACGCTGTCGTCCGCCCCCACCACCACCACCACCACCCATCCACCTACCTCACACACACACATACGTACATCTCTCTCTCTACGCCTGGGCCCGGCCTATTAGGTATGCAGGACCAGGCCGCTCTCTACACATTCGTGCTGTCCTCATCAAAAAATAGTGGTCTCAGTCACCATGAATATAAAGAGGCATCACGGCTTTATGTACTGTATGACAAAGGCGTTTGATAGAGCGCTGCTCACCGATGACCTACAGAAAGGGGAACAGGATATTATGCAGCTTTGGCGACTTGTTCTGGGAGGAAAGTTTTGTAACTAGTACTAGTTAAATAATGTGAGTAAAGGTGTGTTAACATCCTTAAAAAAATATCTATCGTTGTAGCGTCATATCGTTGTGTATGGAAAAAATATGGACAATGCGTCTGTGACGTCACCCATAGACTCTCTGAAGAATGGGTTTGATTGGGGGTTATGGGTGGTGCCATACTGGAAAATCTTGGGAATACTGTACAAAATACAAATGTTTCAGAAAGGATACAGAGGTGGTATGATGTGTTGTGTCAGATCATGGCCGAGAACATCAAATTCACTCGGCGCAGCCCGTTATCAGCTGTCAATCAAAGTTAACCGCCCTTATTTGTCATACATTTTATATCTAAATATGATCTAAACTAACGAGTTAGAAAAAAATTCACCCCCTCACAGTTGTCAGACACTCGGACCCTATCGAAAAATACAATAAAAGTCCATGGGACCAAACTATAAACATATGAATTTATGCTGTGAAAATGGAGATTTTAACATGACGTCTATGGATATTTGCTCCCTTTTGGGACCGGCCTCTAGTGGATTTGAGATGTATTGCAGTTTTTCGCACTTCCGGGTAGGCTTCATCTTTCAGATTAGAATGTTGCCGCTTGGTCTATGTCCATCAATCTGTCTATCTATCATTCTATCTATCGATTCTATTTTATAGTACTATCCATCATTACATCATTCTGCTGGTTCGGTCTGTTCTGCTATCTATCTATCTATCTATCTATCTATCTATCTATCTATCTATCTATCTATCTATCTATCTATCTATCTATCTATCTATCTATCTATCTATTTAAGTTAAAAAAAGAATGTGTTTGGTGTGAGCTAAATCAGCAAAGTTTATGATACCGTTGTTGTCCGGTTTTATTGTTGATGTGTAATTGAAATGCAAGCCAAGATGGCTGCTGAATGAACCAACTTGCACCAAAAAGGACTTTTGACAAGGAAATGAAGATGAAAACCATCAAAATGTGATGTTTCAGATTGTTTTTGTTCATATTTATTGACTTTTGTTCTCTTTTTTGTGTGTGTGACAGCGCCCATTGCAGCAGGGACAGGGCCCAACTTCTCGTTGGCAGACTTGGACAGCTCTTCCTACTACAGTATGAGCCCTGGGGCCATGAGGCGCCCCCTACCCAGCACTTCTTCTAGCAGGTACACACTCTAAAGACATACACACACGCTCACTCCTTCACTCTGAGTCTTAATTAATCAGCCGAGGCAGAGATTGATGTGTTGGCTGAGCGTTCGAAGAGGCTGCAGGAGTTTGAGCTACACAAGCTTCCAGCATATGTGTGTCCACCTGGAACCTTCTCCCCCCACCACCCGCTCAGCCTACAGGCCAGTCACGCACACACACACACAGACACTGGTCCCCAATGTAAAACCGTACTACGTGGCACCCCCGCACACGGGATGTGTAGACAGATGCGTGCTGTGTTTGGACACGTGTGTGTGCACAGCTGAAACGCAGCGTATAAACGGTCACTGTGATTTCACTTATGGGCAAATTTCGCTGTCACTTTTAACATAACGCAGCATACAAAAACATTTGTGCTAATATGTAGCATGCACATTTGAAAATACAACAATCAAAATGTGTATGTTCATTTTAGCCACCTCCATCAAGTACATTTATTGAAAATCATAGAATGCACTCGTCAGTAAGTGGACGTTACAGTGTTTTTGGGCATCATAAGTGCCTTTGATGCACAAAAATGTAGTTTAGAGCACTAACTTGCTGGCTTTCGAGCCCGTGTGTGTGTGTACGTGTGTGCGTCTGCCCACATGCTTCAGTGGCCTCTTCAGCCAGGCCTGCCAAAGCAAACATCTGGAATAAGGACCCTGTGTGTGGCTGCATGCTAGAAACTAATTAAGCGATTATGAGTGAAAAACACCAGTAGGCCTTACATTAACAAATAAATGTCAGAGCTCAACTTACAGCAGATAACTCACACACACATGACCAACAGCCTCCAGTGATTCTCACTTCTTGTGTATGTGTGAGAATAAGCTTGAACATATGCCTCTGCTGTCCATTTTCTTGGCCTGAATACATATATTCTACACTGATTATATCTATTCTAAACAAAATTCAGTCTGTTATTAAAATATAATACCTTCCTTCACCTCAAATAAACTTTCTGCTGTGAACAGAGCAGTATATTTAGTGTATATGAACATATTATCTTTAAATAAATAAATCATTACATTTTTATATGTTTGATATATTAATTTATTCATAATGAATCAGTATATTTAAAATCAAATAATTGGTCAATGATTTATTTCTATTTTATATGCTTTATTTATTTAGCTTATTTTATGTTTTTATGTATTTACTGTATATATACATTTATTTATTTATATATATATATATATATATATATATATTTTAATATTATATATATATATATATATATATGTATATTATCTATTTTTTTATTTTTTTATTTATATATATATTTATGGATTAAATTTATTGACGTTTTCATTTATTTTTTTATCCATTTATTTATTTAAAACATTTTTTTACATATTGATCTTTTTAATAAAATATGTATTATTTACAGCATAGTGTGGTCAGAGGTAAAAACCATATTATTAAATAATATCATAAAACTTCCAATCACATCCTAATAAGTAAAATCAAGCCCCGGCCCTAAAATACATCACATTGAGACATGCTTTCTGAATGCTTTTTAATGTTGCCTATATCATGAAATATATTTGATTTTTATTTATCCACTCTCTTTTTTGTCACACAGTTCTGCAAAGCGTATCAGAATGCATGGAGGATGAGGTGGACAGTCCAGGAGAAGAGTCCTACTACCCAGGTCAGGGACGCTCGCCTGGCAGCGGCAGCCAGGCCAGCAGCTGGCATGAAGTGGAGCCAGGTAACCATCCACCCTGAAAGCCAGCCTCACACACACACACATATTCACACTCTGTGGGGTTGCGGGTGGAGAGCGAGCGATCGTGTGTGTGTTTGTGCATCCTGTGGGGTGTGCTGGTTGTGGGACGGCAACAGCTGTGTGGGGATTATTTCTGTTCTTCTTCTTCTTTTTTTGTGGGGGAGGGGTTTCAGCATCTCTGATCCGTCTCTCTGGGTATGACATTTCGGAGATGGCACCCTAAAACTCAAATGGCACCTTATTTGTTGTTCTTTTTTTGAAAGATTTACAGCGTCTGCCCCCCTCAGTCCATCTCAGAAGTTAACCATAGATGGCTTGTAGATGCAGACTCATTTAACTTCATACCCATGTGCCTACTAATAATGCTAACAATATATGAAGGGTCCCGCAAGACAGCGTTTGTGTGTGGGGTTGAATGTTGAGTGCTGATTCATCTTGGACCACGTGCATGTGTCCTTTGAACTCATTGCCACAGAGCAGAGGACTGTAAATCTGTCCTGCTCCAAAGCGTCTTCAATCAAGTCTTGCTCTCCCTCCACATTAGAAATAGACACCGCATAGTGGACAGAGATAGAGCGAAAACATGCGTCACATATTATAGCCAGGTCAGGACAGAGCTAAAGCAGAGTATTAGGCTATGTTTACACGAAACGATTCTGAAGAGAAAGCGCAAAAGTGGCGTTGCGTCATCACTTTTTATTCTGCGTTTAGACAAGCGTTTTCTGTGGGTAATCCGCATGCAAATGGAGACATAAAAGTGTGTGAAATTCAATGTAGTATGCACTTCAGGCGACTAGGAGTGCATACCTTTTGCGTTTTACCATTTTACACGGGAAGCGTTTTTAAGATTTCCACTCTGGAGAGTGGTTTCCCTTTTTTGCGTTTTTAAGCCTCAAAAATGCTGTCGCCGTGTAAATGAAAGGCACATCCGATAAAATATTTTTACGTTTTCACCCGCGAGCGTTCTCGTGTAAACAGGGCCTTAGAGGGCATGGTCGTCATTAAGAGAATCATTTCTGATTCTGATTCCAATTCCACGTAAAGATTCTTGTTTATTAATGATTCATTTATTGATTCTTTTGCAATACTAGTTCTCGAGCCGAACACGACGAAAGTATGACTTATGATTCTTCGAGTCAAAAGGTAATTTGTTAGATACATACACTGATTTAATCTGCGGAAGTTTTTCACACTTTCCACACAGATTTTTAGAGGAAATCTGGGAAATCATAACAATAGTATGAAATTATATAGTATAGAATATTTGTATATTTAATAAACATATTATTACACAAATAAAATATATAATAAATTATATAAAATGACGATAATATAAGATAATACATCTTAAAATAATATTATTATATTTTATACTAATGATTTATTATATTTTATATTATTAATATATGTATATATTTTAAGTATACATACATATATTTAACTTCTTAATGATTTTATATAATATTTATTTAATAAATATTTTAAAATATTTATTCACTTTAAATATAAAAAAATATATAACATTTTAAAATATTTTTATTGTTATTTTATATAAATAATAATTAAGCTCATCTTTATTTTTCTAAAAAAAAAATTTAAGCTCATCTTTAGCTTCTGCACACACAGCTCAAACATCATTTCATGACATTAATGAGGATGTTTGGGACTGTCATATTACATAACATTATAATGAGAACACTATTGTAATAAAACATTGTGAATTATTTGGGTTTAGTTGCCCTGTAGACATATTTGGTTTAAGAATACAGTAAGATCCAGAGAAGGAAACCATAAGACAATGTTGTGCGCGTGTGTGTGTGTGTGTGTGTGTGTGTGTGGCTGTCTGGCAGGTTCTGGACGCATCATATCTGACATGAATGGTTGAACTGCTAAGGTATTGCACATTTGCTTCTACACCTCTTATTCACCCTGCCTTTTTTTGTTCTTTTGTCCCTCCTTGTTTCTTTCTCCTCCTTCCTTGTCTTTCAAAGCTGGATATAAACTGCGTGGCTCGCTAGCTAGTTCGTTCATCTCAAGACAAGGTAAAACTACATCAATGTTGTCACCCTTCCACACCTCACCTTCCTTCCCCACCAAAAAAAGGAGCTCGTCCATTGTGCCGTCTAGTTTTGTCGTCGTTGTCGTTGTTGTTTCGTACCTGATTTTTATTTATTTTTTGGTGTTGTTCTATTCAGACGACCCCCCCACCCCCACCCCACCAGCTTTCCCCTCACGGCCATATCTACTGCAAAAAAAGGAACAGAAAAAACCTGAAGAATGTTTTTGTCCCCTTGAAATGACATGCACCCCCTGCCCTGCCTCATGATATACCTATGATTTGTATTTGTGCATGATGTCATCCACATCCATAAATGGTGCATCTGGAAATGTTGACGTTAAAGTGACGTCTTTGTGTTTTTGAGGACGCGATGTCTGAAGAAGTTATAATCATATTATGGATGTGCAAAAGTATGTTTTTTTTAAAACTAGTTGGTTGGAAGTCTATTTTTTATATAATATATTAAATTTAAATTTGGAGATTTTTTCTGTGCTGACTGTCTAGTACTATAAAACTTTATCTGCAAAGTTGTCTCTCTAAATCCATCTTCATTAAACCAGTTACGCTGTGTATTTAAGCTAAAAAACTAGATTAACTCACTCAAGTCAACCTCCCAATCCGACTACTTGGTTATTGGACGTTTAGTTGACTAGTCCACATTTCTGACACATCCCTAACATATTTAAATGTGAAATAAGGCGATACAAATAAGGAATATGGAGGGGTGCTATTGATTTAGAGCTGTGTCTGACTATTTTCACAGTTGCTTCTGCACCAAGCAAGTGAGAGTCTGTTCCGATGTGTGTTTGCTCGAATGTGAGAGGGAATGTGTGAGTAAACTAAGAGGGTGCGAAGAAAAAGTGAGTGTGATTTGACCTCCGGATCACTCGCTCGTCCATGACAGGATCGCATTTCTCGTCCAATCAGCCGCTTGCATCCATTTTTCAGCCGTGGTGTCAAACATCAAAAAGACTGTGACATCTTGAGCTCTTGTTATGCCTGCCATCTGTTTGATTTGTATTCCTTTCCATGAATTTACACTGAGTGTGTTGGTTGTGTGTTTGTGTTTATGGATGTGTGTGCGGGCCTCTCCTATCTTTATTTGATAGCGGAGAACTTCGCTATGTGTTTAAAATTAGCCAGCCTTTCGAAAGTATGTCCGCGGCAGCAGCATGCTTGTCATTGCTCAGGTAGCGGGTGTCAGGTGATAGGGCGGTGTAGAGACCACGGGGTGACGTCTATCCGTTCTTCTCGTGTCAGTGCAGTCATAGTCCTTCAAAAACTAAAACTAAAAAATTTAAAATGATTTTACACTCATTTTTAACATTTTACATCCAATAAATACTTTAATAATAACATTTTTAATTATATAAAAAGTTATATAATTTAAATAATTGATATATTTTTTGTTGCTGAAAATGATTAAAGTAGTATCAAATGTGTATTTAATTAAATGAAAAGATATATATATATATATATATATATATATATATATATATATATGTATATATATATGAAGAGTTCAGATGCAAAAGCTTCTAAATGCCATTTGAAATTTTCTTCTAAAATGACCATTTTTATCAAGCTTGTATATTTAAGTTCAGTAATTTCACTTAAATGACAATTAATAGGTAATCTTCATTGCCATTTAAGGGAAATTACAGAACTTTAATATACAAGCTTGATAAAAATGATCATTTTAGAAGAAAATTTCAAATGGCACTTAGAGGATTTTGCATCTGAACTCTTCATAAATATATATATATTAGTGTTATACTGAAATTTAAAAAATGTGACGAGACCAGCATTTGCCTCTAGCATTTTTTAGCATTGTTGAGCAGATTCTTAAACACCTCTGACACTCTCATGTCTCTGATTGGCCGTTGTAATTACAAACTCAACATATATGTCTGTTCGGCCATTGTATTCACACACTCAACATATATGTCTCTGATTGGCCGTTGTATTCACACACTCAACATATATGTCTGTGATTGGCTACAATGATCGGCGCTTCAAAAACATGTTGTAAATAGACATCTTTGATGCTCTTCACTGAGCTACATGAAAAAATATAGATATTAAATATTAATTTAATGTAAAGATACACACGGGAGCATTTGAAAGCAGGCATCTATACCCGTCTGTATCTGTATATTAAATTAATATTTAATGATCTGTATATTTTTTATAGTAGCTACATATATATATAAATATATATGTTTAATTGAAATATTTTTCTTAATTTTTGATCTATGTATATTTAATTTTTTTAATTAAATATATATTTATTAAACATTTATTACATATTACATAAAATGTTGTATGTAGATTTAAAAAAAAGTACAAATTATATTACATATTACATTTTATCAATTAAACTTAATAATACATTATTTAAAAACTATATTACATGACTAGTTTGGGCAGATACACTGCCGACTGCAGTCGGGCCAGCTCTGATTGATGTGCCGGAGGGGACGGTGAGCGGTACAAGACGAGAGCGATGGAGAGCAGCAGAGAGACGCACTCGATACAGAATTGCCTCCTCGCCCGTCTGGGTTCTGTCAATTTGTCAGCCGGGAGGAAGGGAGAAAGGCAGGGAAGAGGAGAATCGGGCCAGGACCAGTACCAGCGTGTAATAACGCCTCGGAAGGGAAAGTGCTGACTACAGCTGGGCTTTGATTCCAACTGACAGAACCTTTTCAAGTGTTCATTACTCACTCCGAGACATCAGGCCCAGTCCACCGCAAGCACAGACACTTACACACACACAATCAAAGAGAACTGTCTGCCAACCCACAGGTTTCATTCTGTTTTCTCTTCGGACTTCCCCACTCTACAGGCACCAAAATATCCCCTCAAGAACTTTGCCAGGCCCAATCGAAGAACAGAGCATCCTACATGCTGTGTAGCTGATCCAAATGTGGCCATCAGTTGGTCCAGTAGCTGATGGTCCTTGTTTTGACCTGCTAAACCATGTTGGTCAGGCTAGTTAGATTTGGTAGACCAGCAACAAACCAGCTTCTAGGGCTATTATCGTAACTGAAATGCTCATGAAAACATGAATCATACATGTTCCTTTTTTCAAAAAGGTGGCCAGCAACACGTCATCTCAGAGTTGTCAAAAGCAGTGCTAACAGTTCTTGCGCAGCAAGCTACTTGCTAATGATGCTAAATTTAGCGTCAAACATCTCAAACCACATTCATTAGACATGCCCATTTTTCCAAAACCCCGTCCTGAAAGCAAAGTATGGTGACATTATAATGACAGATGCAGTAGGAGGGCATCAAAAGCAATGCTAACAAAATAGCATTCTCGCATAACAAGCTAACTGCTAATGAAGTCGGATTTGATGCTAAACTTGTTGCTAAACTGCTCTGTGAACATGCAAAATGACTGACAGCAAATCAAAACGACTTTGGATAAGCGAAATATAGATTAGTCAGTAATAAGATATCCAAAGTGTGGATGTAATTAAGAAAAAGAAATAGCATTAGCAATAGCATCAGATTCTTTGGTGTGGCCTGGGAAAGTGTCCGCTTGTATGATTCACATCCTTTTATCCATCGCTCCATTCCCTTTTCCACCACTTTCTGTATGTTTATTCTATCAACGTCTTTTTCGTCTGTGTGATGGTCTCGGGTGAGTTGTGTTTTGGTTACATTGGGCTTCACATACATTTGAAGAGTCTGTCCCGATGACACTGTATGTTTCCACTCCGCTCTGTCTTCCACCGCTGTCAGCGTACTCATTGAAATTGATCTTTTGAAGCATTCTGCACTGAATGTGTGAGTGTGAGGAGAAAATGAGAACAGCTGAATGGGGAATTTTGTATGTGTTTGATGAATGAAGACTGGAAAATATTGGTAAGCTGTGCTAAATGTGCTTGATGGCTTCCTTTAAATCTTTCACCGAATTCGTATTCGAGTAGCGATCATCTCTTCCTGGTTTCATTGACCTCTTAGATGACCTTTCCATGACCTCAAGTGTCCCATTTAAGTTTCAAAGGGGTTTAAGCCCATCACTAACGTATCATTGATGCTGGGAAGAGATGCTTTCTTTCCATCTTGTGTTTTCTCTCTTTCTTGTGCCTGAAAGGGAAGGAGTCTGCGAGGGCTGGAGAAACCAAGGATGACTTCTAATCACTTACATACTCACAGAAATGCACCAAAACACTTGCACCTGCACATTTTATCTAAAAACAAGTCAAAAATCAGAAAACGACAACATATCGCGGCAATACACCTTAATCTGTGCGTTTATAAATGATTTTATTAATATTAATATTATTTATTGCACTCAAAATATTATTATTGATTGATATTAACAGTAATATACATATTTGGGATAATCTGTGATGCAGTATTTTACAGTTTTCATATTTATTATTATTGTTCATATTAATAACAACAATAATAAAATTGCATAACAGAACATGCTAAATACAAATATAATATTGATATTAATAATAATTGGTTTTGAACGTCTGTTCCACAAATCTTGTTTTTTTGTTTAATCTTTCACATTTAATTTTTTATATATATTTTTAATTTAGAAAGTCCAAGCGTAAATCTTGTGGCCGCTACTAGAAAGTGAATCAGCACTTAAGATTACAAATTTGAACCACTCGCTAAACATTTGACTATAACAATTCGTTTTTTTGCAATTCTGCAATAAAACTTAAAATGTAAAAGCCTATAGCCTGCCTCTTTGCGGCATCAAATACACTGCATAAACGAATGGTATATATGTAAAATCACTCTAGATTGACTAATGTAACCATAATTGGCTTATAACAGGTCTCTGTATTGGGTTGTGTCTGTGGGGGGCGTCCCGTACACCAGTGCTGTGATGTAACGAGAACAAGTGGATTGTGCATGGAAAGTGGGGGCTGCTGGCTAAAAACATTAATACAACTTAAACCACACATGATTGAATTGCACTAGTTAAAGTCATTTGCTACCGTTTGGATGAACTTGTTCCTCTGGGGGATGGGGGGGGGTGTGAGTGGACAGCTCTCGGGAAAAATAAGACATAAGGCCAGCGCTTATATCCTGTCCCAGTGCAGAAGAATGGACTAAACACTTTGACTGGGTGACAAATGGGCCAGCGGTGCCTCCTAATTGCCCCTTCTATTTGCAGTTCATTCTTATCAATTTGCATTTCTAACCTCAAGTGGCTATCGGACATGGGTTTCCCTCACGTCTGTCTATTTTTACCCCAAAGCGAGAGGTAGAGTGAAGCGATGCAGTATGGGAGCGCTAATGCCTATTGGAGGGAGGAGTTGAACTAACGTGGCTGAGCATGCACTAACAGACTTCAGTCATTCTCAGTTAGCTCATGTTAGCCTGTGCGTCTGAACTGTTGCTCGCATTAACCCCTGCCAAAGCAAGGCTGCCTGCCAGACTGTGAATGTGAATGCTGTGTGCTTTGCATCCTTAACTCCTTTTCCCTCCATGTCTGTTAAGCTTTCTCTATCTTTTTCTCCACCACATCCTGTTTTCACTCATTGCTACGTCATTTCATTCCACTAGCCCTTGGGTAAGATGCATAAGATACTTTAAATACGGCCTTTTGATTTTGCGTTTTCAGGCGCCATTTTTACCATTAACAACTAACCTCACAGTCATTGTACATCTGGAATACCTCACCGGAACTAATTTTGACCCAACTGTTTAGTAATTGGGAGATGGGAAAAACTATTCATTTTAAAGAAATATTATGGGTTCAAAGCTACGGCCAGCTGCGCAGCCCCTAATGGCACATGGTGATAAAAACGAAGATAGGTGGGGAAATTTGAATGCAGAATTTTGCATTCTACTGAAAAACTTTGCATTCACTCGCAAAAGTACTGTGTTCCCCTTAGAAACTTTTCAATCTCTTACAGAAGCATTGAAATATTTTTTTTTTTATTGTTATGGTTTCTGGGAAGAACACAATTAGATTTGTGAGCGAGCGCAAAATTTCTCAGGCGAACACAAAAATTTTGCAACTAAAAGCAATGTTTCTTAGGCAAATATAAAGGGGGGCACATTTCTTAGTGAAAACAAAAGTTTTGTGAGGAAACGTAAAGTTTCTTGGGGAAAGCAAACATTTTGTCAACAAACGTAAAGTTTATCGTGAATGCAAAAGTTTTGTGAGGAAACGTAACGTTTTTTGGGTAAAGCAACTTTGTCAACAAACGTAAAGTCTATTAGGAACGAAAAAGTTTTGTGAGCAAACTTTATGTTTATTTGTGAGCAAATGTAAAGTCTATTAGGAGTGTAAAAGTTTTGTTAGCAAACGTAAAGTTTATCGGTAATGCAAAAGTTTTGTGAGAAAACGTACATTTTTTGGGTAAAGCAACTTTGTAAACAAATGTAAAGTCTATTAGGAACGCAAATGTTTTGTGAGCAAACGCAAAGTTTATCAGGAAGGCAAACGTTTTGTGAGCAAATGTAAAGTCTATTAGAAGCATAAAAGTTTTGTGAGCAAACTTTGTTTATCGGGAATGCAAATGTTTTGTGAGCAAACGTAAAGTTTATCGGGAAGGCAAATGTTTTGTGAGCAAATGTAAAGTCTATTAGGAGCGTAAAAGTTTTGTGAGCAAATGTAAAGTTTATCGGGAACGCAAATGTTTTGTGAGCAAACGTAAAGTTTATCGGGAAGCCATAAGTTGTGTGAGCAAATGTAAAGTTTATCTGGTACACAAACGTTTTGTGAGAAAATGTAAAGTTTCATGGCGAAAGCAAAAGTTTTGTCAACTAACGTAAAGTCTATCGGGAATGCAAAAGTTTTGTGAGCAAACGTTAAAGTCTATTAGGAGCGTAAAAGTTTTGTGAGCAAACTTTACATGTTATCTGAGGAATGCAAATGTTTTGTGAGCAAACGTAAAGTTTTTCGGGGAAGGCAAAAGTTTTGTGAGCAGATGTAAAGTTTATCTGGTACGCAAACGTTTTGTGAGCAAATGTTAAGTTTCTTGGGGAATGCAAAAGTTTTGTGAGCCAACATAAAGTTTCTTGGGGAATGCAAACGTTTTGTGAGCAAACGTAAAGTTTCTTGGGGAATGCAAACGTTTTGTGAGCAAATGTAAAGTTCCTTGGAGAATGCAAAACTTTCTTAGGGGAACCCAAATATTTTTGCAAAAGAATACAAAAGTTTTGAGAGATATCACATTATAATACAATTATATTATAATATTCTCCCTATCACCATGTCCCTTTAGGGGCTCCATACTCATATTTTTATCGTGAGAAAGTTTACAAGGTCATGGCTAGTGGTCATGTCAGTTGGACATTTTACAGTCAATACATCAAGACGCTACATATTCACGTGACCTTGCATTGTACTGGGACAGATTCACAGTGCGGCCCCATGTAGTGTATCCTTTGCCACACCCCGTTGGGCCTCTCAGTCTCCCCTGCTGTCTTGATCCTCATCCACTCACCCAAAAAAACCACCCCACCCCTCCTATCCACTTTTTTTCCTTTGCGCCAGCCTGTATCTCCATGACCTTGCGTTATTAAACTGCACTTATCAATCATTCTTGCCAGGAATGCCATCGCCTACCACATTAAAGAAGTCAGAGAAGTCTGGTTTCATCAGCCATGTGCCTTCGCAGACCGCTTCCCCCGAACGGCATTCACACACCATCATCGACCTGTCATTACAGGACCCAGAGGTGAGGTCCCAACACCCCACCCTCTTCAAACTGCACCACTCTTCTTCCCCAAGCCCCTAATCCCAGCCAGCAGGACCCCCACAATCCTTCAAATCCCCGTTTCCTTCACACCCCATAGTGTCCGCTTGTAAAATCAGACTGAACGAGCAGGAACTTCAGAGTCGGGGCGTTCACACTGACAGAGATTTGTAGTATCGAAGCATCTGGACGTCATTTTTAATTTCAATGAAAGTTGGAGATGCAATCAATTTGAGTACAGTTTAACTTCAATGGAAAATTCCTATTCGCAAACTCTCCATTCAGTTTGATTTGGATTAAATTCCGATTCATTTGGATGTATTATGGTTACAATGTCAATCAGCTAATGCTGTAAATTATACAGCAATCCTTCTAAATTGTGACGTTACAATAAATAATTAGCAACAAGGCCCAAAAATTTAGGAATCATATATTCAACGCAACCAAAAATAAATGGAAATTTCATTTTAAATTTTTCTTAAGTTGGTTCACAAAGTCTTTAGTTCTGATTATTGTATCTTTATAAAAATATTGATTCATGTATTTATTTACTTAAATTATTTTAGATTATATTTGATAATTGAAAGTAATGATAACTTGATGTTAATGTTTTGTTCTATTCCTATTCGCAAATTCTCCATTCAGTTTGATTTGGATTCAATTCCGATTCATTTGGATGTATTATGGTTACAGTGTCGATCAGCTAATGCTGTAAATTATACAGCAATCCTTCTAAATTGTGACGTTACAATAAATAATTAGCAACAAGGCCCAAAAATTTAGGAATCATATAATCAATGCAACCAAAAATAAATGGAAATTCCATTTTAAATTTTTCTTAAGTTGGTTCACAAAGTCTTTAGTTGTTCTAATTATTGTAT
This sequence comes from Hybognathus amarus, assembly GCA_030378365.1. NCBI lineage: Eukaryota > Metazoa > Chordata > Actinopteri > Cypriniformes > Leuciscidae > Hybognathus > Hybognathus amarus. The sequence goes on from JAQIUQ010004216.1 coordinate 42,091, forward strand.
CTTTATAAAAATATTGATTCATGTATTTATTTACTTAAATTATTTTAGATAATATTTGATCATTGAAAGTAATGATTACTTAATGTTAATGTTTTGATTCACTTAAATGGCATGTTTTCTTGCCATTAATTTTGCTGTCAGTGTGAACTGGGCTTGAGGCCGTGTGAGTAAAAGTGGGGAGAGTTATATATGTAGCTTGTTAAAATCGGACAGTTGTTGACAAATCCGCTAAGGACGTAAGTGCGGTCACTTTACGAGTGCAACTCACAGTGTGTATCACCTCGCCCGGCTGCTTGATTTACATGCGTTTAATGTAAACACTTAACCGGATCTCTGAGTGTGACTTACACACGGGTTGGTTTTCTCAGCGAACGAGGCTTTATCAGAGCGTGGCCTGGATCAGGTTATCACGACTGTATTGTCACTGGCTGTGAATGGTTTTGTCATAGATAAGGACCGTTTTTAATCAAAACCAAAAGCGGCTACGTGTTGCCGTCTTTGCGTGTTTGTGTAAGGAAAATAAAGTCAAGATTGTTGAATCTTACGACCTGTTGGCTGGTTTTTCAGTGTTCCAACGCTCGTTCAAAACGCTTTGTTTTGTTCAGTATTCAATGACCTCGAGGCAAAAGTCAGGGTTTGTGTGTAAATTTGACCAGTTTTTGCTTTTTCTCTATTCTTTATTTGCTGGATATAAAGCCAAACGGCTTACGGCTGAGCCAAAGGGCCAGTTTCCAGCATGAATTACTTTTGAATATGTTGAAGTATTAACCACAACTTAATTTGTGAGGCTATTAGTATTAAATCACGCTTGGAAGTGGTATCGCTGTCATGTGAATATTTTATGGACGCGAGGCGCAAAAGGGATCGCGATTTAATATGCATATGCGGCGAGGCTTGTCGCCCCTTTAAGGTACTTCTTTAAAAGCTAAATCCATGAATCTATGATTGATTTAAAGTGCCTCCCTCTCTTTCAAGACGTTAAGTCAAAACCCGGTTTATGCGGTTAGTTGGGGCGGCCGTAAAACTTCTTTTTCTAAAACCATTAAAGAATATTTAAAACCGCCTAAATCTGTCCTCCCTTTCAATTGACCATGCGACTACGCAACACTTGCTCTTTCTTCCTTTTCGGTGTTATTCAAACTGGGTGAAGTGGGAACCTGTTGCCTATTGCATAAATAAAGCCTTTTATTATCACCTTAGTTATTATTTTGATAATCCACCATTCAATGAAAGTTGGCAGCAATGGGCCGGCGAATGAAAAAAGGTTGAGAAAAGCGAGAAAAAAAGATCAGTGAACCAACACGATTTGCAAAGTGGAACTAATCCAGAGCCTTTTCTATTACACGCGGGTGGCGGCACAATGGCAACAGAGGAACCGCGCTCAACCAGCTGCTGGAGACTGCCTCCTTTTCAGCTCATCATTATCATTTCCATATTTGCTTTGGGAGGTATGTGTCCGCTGGACCCCCTCAGATTAACTTTTAGGGCCACCCACTACCTCTGTTGCCGGCCTATGCCTCTTTTGTCAGCAGTGAAAACACACAGTGATAGAAATAAGGCAAACAGGTACTTTTTTTCCTTCAAACTTACTCTGCGAATTTAGAAAGGTTGCACCTGCAACGAGTTTGTAAGTTCAAACTTGGAGATTAGTGACTACTAGTTGTTGTTCTTAATTTGGTTGCATATAATAAGAAGCATCCAAATTTATGTTGAAAAGTTTTGCATGTCAATTTTTTCTTGTTGCAATTGATTTTCTTTTGTGTATTTAAATAAGTATATATGTAAATAATAAATATGTAAATATTAATATAAATGTAATTTAATAAATTGGCAAAATATGTATTAATACAAATAAATGCATAATTAAAAACAGTAATATAAGTAATAAATACAACTAATTGTATTATTTATTAATAAATAAATAAATAATAAAAATATAAATACATAAATGATTTTAATACAAAAATATATAAATGCACCCTAAAAAATCCAAATTTGTGATTTTTTATAATGATGTGGTTGGGTTCGTTTTTATTAAATAATTTTCTCTCATAACTGTTAACTGTAAGACATTTAATTTCTACTGAAATAAAATAATTAGTCAATTTAAATATGTAAATATTTACATAAATATTAATGTAATATTTAAATGAATTAATACATATAAATTATCATTTTAAATATATAATGTAATATATAAAACATGGTGTGATAAATACATAATATATAATGAAACAAATACTATCAAATAAAACATACAGTATGCATAATAAATAATAAAAAAATACTAATTTATATTTATTTTTTTGTTTGTTTTGGAACTTGAAATGCATAAGTAACAATTTAGTGCTGAAGAGCGTTCAAGTCAGTTATTCTCATAATATTCTCTCATAAAATGTGAATGAGTATAAATGTCATCGTACACGTGATGTAATTCAGTTAGTCTACTATTTTTTTCAGCCATTATTCATGTTTGGAGGCTTCTGTAAATATTTAGTTTACACATAGGTACGGTTTCAACTTAGTTTAGTCAAACATTTAGCCACAACTAAGCAAAGTTTTAGCTTGAGTTACACCCTAGGTTCTCTTTAAAACCATTAATTCATTTAATGCCATGGCGCCACGCTTGCTAGAACAACCCACTGGTTTATAAAGCACAAAGTCATTTCTAAGGATCAGACTCTTCTCCTGGGGTTCCCATGATCTCCTGGTGTCTGTAGTTAAGACGTGGCTATTCTCTTCTCACGCTTGTGTTCTGGTATTAGTTTCATCACCACCCCTTTTTAATTCATCAAGCCTCTTTCTGCACATCAGTGGGGTTTTCCTTATGAATATTAAGGCACAGGAGACGGTGTCTCCATTTCTAGCACAACAGGGAGCGCTGAATACGGAAGAGTTGACAGCCTTGAAAGTGAATTATGTCGTCCAGCAGCCTTGACAACTCGAGACACGGTCAAACTTTGTTTACTTGCAATTTTCCGTCCAAATAACCACCATTAAATGAATAGGAACATGACATGGGAGCAAGCCATTTAAGTAATTGGCTATCGTTCCACAACACTTAGATCCTGTCAGCGAGTGAAGAAGAAAAAAGGAGTTTTTTTTTCTCTGCACTAATTGACTGTGCCAATTTGCATAATTAACATGGTAGGTTTCGCTGTAGCTGACGCAAGCTGGTTACCAAAACTGTAACACTGATCTACAGTTCGTTTGGCTCTAGAGACCGACCCTGTGATGATTTAAAGTCTGAACAGGTACGTGTTTGTCCTCGTGAGGGCGAGTGATTGATGACGTTTGAAAATGGTTTTGTTTGGCGAGGAGAAACGTCACGAAAACGATCCAGTCTCAACATGTTGCCTCCAGATAGATGCCGCGATGCCAGTTGGATCCACTTCTTAGAATAACGGAGCAGAAACCATATGCTGCTCAAGTGTTTCATTAAGTCAGCTCTTGGATTGCAGATAGTACTTGCCGAATTCAGTGGAAAAGGCCGTTTAATGTTGTCTCTGGGACGGTTGGTTTCCAAGTCCTGCTCCGGTTATGTTTGGTGTGATAATTTTTACAGTTTTGTTTTATTGATCATCTTCTTATTAATAATATATTTTAAATGAATACTTCATTTCATTTTCATTACTTTTAGTATTTTACTCCGAATCTCAGTCAACAAAAATAACATTTTAGTTGACGATAACGAAACCAAATATTCAAAAGTGTGTGTGTATATATATATATATATATATATATATATAGGGCTGTCAAACGATTAATCGTGATTAATCGCATCCAAAATAAAAGTTTGTGTTTACATAATGTATATGGGTAGCACTGTGTATAATTAAATTATATATATAAATGCACACACAAGCTTTTATATTTAAGAAATATTTTCATGTATATACTGAGAATATATATTTTTTATGTATATACTGTTTAGTTTTATTGATTATATTCTTATGAATAATATATTTTTAAATGAATATTTGATTTCATTTTCATTACTTTTAGTGTTTTACTCCGAATCTAGTCAACAAAAATAACATTTTAGTTGATGATAACGAAACCAAATATTCTAGAAGTGTGTGTGTATATATATATATATATATATATATTATATATATATATATATATATATTAGGGCTGTCAAATGATTAATCGCGATTAATCGTATCCAAAATAAAAGTTTGTGTTTACATAATATATGTGGGTGCACTGTGTATAATTAAATTATTTATATAAATGCACACACAAGCTTGTATATATTTAAGAAATATTTTCATGTATATACTGTATATAGATTTATATATAATTTATATTTTATATAAATATAAATATTTTACATATATATATTTTTTTCTTAAATATACATGCATGTGTGTGTATTTATATATATACAAATGAATTATACACAGTGCACCCACATATATTATGTAAACACAAACTTTTATTTTGGATGCGATTAATCGCGATTAATCGTTTGACAGCTCTAATATCTATACATATATATATATATATATATATATATAATATATACATACACACACACAGTTACCCATCTCGTCTTCGTTATCGTCAACAAATTAAAATCTTATGGCCATTTTTATCTGCCCATATTTGCGAGATTATGACTAGCTATGCAACGTGACTAGCAGTTTTGTGTATACTTGAGCTGAATGTGTGTGTTGGTTAGCATTTGTGCTAAGTATAAGAGTGGCGTCCACTCAAATCCTGACTCAGCTTTGTAAAGGGTGTGTCTCAGAGGGGGTCGGTGTGCTGCGGCAGCGCCTCGGGCTAATCCAATACGCCAGAGACGGTAAAGAGACAGCGAACGTGTCTTTGCATCTCCTTCATAAAAGTTTGCGTCGCTACCCCCAACAGAAAGAGCCAGCCCATGAAAAGACGGCATCTGTAAAGGTAAGACGGAGAACGACACCAAAAGAAGGGCAGAAGAGAGTCGTCCATTCCATTATTACTGTAAATACAATGGCTCATCGCAGCCCCAGCGTCCAGAGTTTCCAGTCACCCTCTATTGACAGAGCCATAAATCAAGGCCAGAGCTAAGTGAATTACTGCAGCAGGGGGCTGTGGTTTTAACAATGTTTATGTAGTATCAGCTTACCATCTCTCCTGAAAGAGAGCGAGAGATTGGAGAGGGTGAGTGCGGAGTCTTATTAACTCTGCTGCGATACATCACAGGCTTAAAGACCCGAGCTGCCGCACATCCCAGGCATTATACTAATAACCAATAACTGAATATTACCTCTATTAAGAGCCGCCTAATTAGATTGTGCCGGTTACAATTAAATACTTGATAAGGTTCGATCCATTAAAGGACTGTCAGTCCAGAGCGCTCCGAAGGCCTGCCAGAAAGGTGCGAGAGAGCCAAGGAACGATACGTCACCGAGACGTTTTATTAGTTGCATCGGTCGTAATGATGCAAAAAGAAATCACAGAATGAGGATCTGGCGCCCTTCGGTGTCAAGTACCGCACGCTCTGTGCGTTTTTCAAGTGTTGTTGACTGAACAGCTGGTTATTGCGGTGCTTTCCCTTTGTTACGAACAGGTGCATGCATTGTGTGCGAGTGTGTACTGTCAAACCTTTTGAGTCAGGGTAGATACCACTTTAATTTGATGTGAACAACAACAAGACCGTGAGGGATTGAAGTACAGCCAGGTGTAATACGTCAAGACTGTAAATGGAAGAGGAATCCAAAAATGAAAATTCGGTTGGAATTCTCGGACCCTTTTTACAGACTGATGGAAAGTTTTTCTGTTCAAATTTGTTATTTTTTACTTTTTATTTTTATTATCTAGCCACGAAATTACAGAAAAGTAACGTTGCTTGATGAGTGTGAGAGTGAACGGCAAATTTGACATCTTTCCCTCTTCTGACCATTGTAATTATCAATATTTTAAGTCATAGAACTGCTATTTTCTTTTTTCTTTTTTTGCTATTGGAGCAAATGGGAATGCAAATATTGTGTGACAGTTTCCATTCACCACTATATCAACAATGAGCACTTCCGCTTCCGAGAACTCCAGAAACGTGAAAACGGCCCATTATTTACTCATCCTAATGTCGTTGTATGACTTACTATCCAAAGAACCCAAAAGATATTTTTTCATCCTTACAATGAAAGTCAATATAAGTTCCAATATTGTTGATTTGGACCCTATTCACTTCAATTATATAGACAAAACAGTTTCAAAATATCTTCTTTTGTCTTCCGTGAAGAAAGTCATACTGGTTTGGAGCGACATAGGGTAAGTAGATATTCAACACTTTCTAGCTTCATGTTCATTTTAACACAGTCTCATCCTAATAAGTCATATAACTGACGTCTTGGGACGTCTTTTCACCATACGTCAATATCTGCCTTTTTAGGGTACCCTTAAACGTCGGTTATATGATCGATCCTGGGTCGTCCATACAAATGACGCTTTACCTTTAACGTCAGTTAGGTGACGGGGTAGGTTTAGAGTTAGGATCTGAGTAACGTCATCTAACCGACGTTTAAGGGTACCCTGAAAAGGGCGGATATTGACGTATGGTCAAAAGACGTGCCAAGACGTCATTTCATAAAACGGTTAGTTCGAATCCTTGATTCTGATTGGTCAAGAGCTGTGCTTTATTCACGATAAAACACGGCTACGACCGCTTCACCCAACGGTTCTATTGATCGCTGCGCAACACTGCGGTTCTATGTTGTTTTTATTTGAGCTTTCATGCATTTTACACATTGGAACGTTGTTGCTGTTCACACTCGGGGACTATTTTTCCAGCGGAAGGTATAGGCTTTTAGTGATTTTACTTCAAGAAAATTGCACTAACATTGTTTTTTTACTTAAATATTGTGTGGCAAACGTTTTATAAAAGCAATAAGATACTCGAGGCAAGTGCTGCTATCGTGAATAAGTAACGGCTTAAGGGGTTGCAGGCACTCCGCTTTGCGTCGTGCCTAACAACGCCCTTGAGCCGTTACTTATTCACGATACAGCACAGTACCTTATTGCTTACATAACTGACGTCTTGGCACGTCTTTTGACCATACGTCAATATGAGACTGCGCTGTTCATTTATGCTAGATCAAATATAGCATCTAAGCTTACTAAAGTACCTCGACGTTACCTCATGAATGTGGGAAACAAGCCCACACAAAAACACGCCACCTTTGTGTGTATGTCCCCATCTGCATGAGCAATCCAACCAAGCACAAACTCACCACAATGTCCACATCCTTTCCTCATGGAGCCCCTCTTCTTCATCCTCATTCTTCTCCCTCTATCCTTTTTTGACCAAGCTTTCCTCTCTCTGTCTCTTTTCCAGCGAGTCCTCACACCACGCCGTCAAGTCTTCATTTCCCGACGTCGCCAATCATCCAGCAGCCCGGCTCGTACTTCCCCCACCACGCCATCCGCTACCACCCCCAGGAGACGCTCAAGGAGTTTGTCCAACTTGTCTGCCCTGACAGTGGTCAGCAAGCTGGACAGGTGGGCTTCCTTAATGTAAGAAGGCTCATTTTCTACATACACACACTCCCACTAATTCATGTCATGTTTTTTATCCCTTAGTCACTTAGTTCGCTAGTCTGTCATTGTCTTGTTCGTGGTGACTTGCACCATTGTTCAGTGCCAGAACAGTGACAAAAGTTTGAAGATGTGGAAATGAGATTAAGACCCCATTTACACCTGGTATTAAAATGCGATCTGTATCCAGATAAGTTATCCGGATAATAAGTACCGATTCCATTTACACCTGGCCACATAAATGTGTTTTTGCAAAACGGATATAAATCCGATCTTAAACTCCCGCGTTATATGCAGATTTAATGGATTGCACGCCACCAAAAGCAACAGATATGAGCTGCATATTATTGATCATCAGCTAATTTCAAAATCAAAGACATCAATAAGAGAGAGTGGCAACAGCCCTGGTAAGATCATTTCGTTTCTTTACTTGAAGATGATTGTGTGTTAAGCGTCTGTGACTTACTTTGACTTTTATTTGCGATGTTTGCACATTGGCTTGATGAATAGACGCTCAGCTGCTCATCTGCGGTGATGCGTGTCGCAGTATCGCCATCATATCTGACTATAACATGACATATAGCCTATATAACACGCTCTCACTCGTTTATTTTTTAGCATTTTTGGGAGGAGTAAAATATACATATGTGGTTTCAACAACCAGATTGCGTTTACACCTAGTAAAGATCCGAACACAATGCGAAGCCAGACTACCTCCAGATGTGGTCAGGCACAATCCGATCACAACGCATTTACACTTTGCATTAACATGCGTTTTTTATTATCCGGATAACTTATCTGGATACAGATCGCATTTTAATACCAGGTGTAAATGGGATCTAAGATTTAGGTCCGTAAAGATACGCTACTTTGCAACTATGTATGCTTCTTGCTACACATCAAAAATAAATTAAGTTAATTTGCGAAACTGCCTTCTTCTATGGTTAGTTTTTTAGGTCAATTACTAACATGGCAGGCAGTATTTTGTTGAACAAATGAACTAAAGTTAGTTAAAATGGTGATGTTTTGCCCTAGCTACTGTAATTACACTATTAAATGCTAAGAACTGAAGTACTGCCTTTACAGTTAATGTGGTCCCACTTTATATTAATTGGCTTTAAGTACTATGTACTTTCATTGAAACGAATAATTTGATACAATGGACTTATTGTGTACATACTTGTTTTTACATTGTACTTATATTTTTAAAATACCAGCATGTAATTACAGCTGTAACTAATTTATGTAATTATATCTGTAATTACACAGCTGACCCATCCCTTACACTTTAACCTACCCATACCACCACACCTGTCCCCAGTATCACACTATCAATAGCAGCAAAAGTGTTTTACAATACAACATGAAGTACATTGTAAGTACATAGTACTTAAAGCCACTTAATATAAAGTGGGATCGTTAATGTTTGCCTAAACTAAATCTAATTCAGATTCATGCACACATATCATTTGTCCATAAATGCACCCAAAAAAAATAAAATAATAATTAATATATTATTTATATTAAATTTTATAATATATATAATATATTATATATATATATATATATTTATATATATAACTTAATGAATAAATATTAATGTTATAAATAAACATGCATATACTATAGATTTGAAACAATACTAAAATAAAAGCCATCTAGACATTTAAACTAAAAGTTACATGTCATTATAAACATGATACAGAAGGTCCATCTTCTCCATGCCTTAGTTTTCACCAGGTTGTGGGGCCAATAAATCCCTTTCCCGTTCCATAGAGTGACCCAGCTCTGGGCAGACTGACGTGGTCCTGATTGGGAAGAGACAGCGTGCAGTTTGGGTCATAGATTATGAACGGTGAAGTGCGCACAGCAGCAGAATTATTTTTATGACTGGGAGCAGCAAAAAAAATAGCTGAGCACATTCTTCTGACGCGCACGTGTGAGATGCTTCTGTTGTGCCTGCTGGTCATACGTGTCCGGAAGTTGATAGTCAGGGTGTGTTTTCATGTTTTTCATGTCCTGTTTCTATGCAGCCCAACGGGAGCAGTCAAGGGAAGGTGCACAACCCGTTCCTGCCCACCCCGATGCTGCCGCCTCCTCCGCCTCCCCCGATGGCACGACCCGTGCCCCTGCCTGTGTCAGACTCCAAACCTCCCTCCGACCTCCACTGAGGGAGGGGGCAACTCTCCCACCTCGCCAAGTGAGTACTCAACCTCCTTTATATCTAATATCTAATATTATTATTTACATATCTATCTATTGTAAATGTTTAAATAACTAAAAATAATACATTTTAAACAATCCCAAAACAACAAGCTCTGGCTCACACATACCTAATACTCAATCCCAAACATAAAGGCATGGTTTTGGTTTCACAGACAGGGCCTTAGTTCAATTAGGGCTTTCAAGTATCTTTTATAAACATGCCTTTACTGGTGTGCATCTTGAGACAAAACAATGACACTGACATATTTCAGTTAAAACAGCTCAAACATTCATTTTAGTTTGAGACTAGCTTAAGCCTTGTCTGTGAAGGTGTGTTCACACTCGATTAAAACAAACCCTGGTGCGATTGCCCTGATATTGAGTTTCGGTTCATTTGAAAAGTGTGAATGCTGCCATCCGAACCCTGGTGCGCACCAAACAAGTGGACCGAGACCTCTAAAAAATAGATTTGTCGTTCCAAACAAACTCTGATGCGAATCGAATAAAAATGAATGCAACACGGACTAAAGACATGTAAGCAAAACAAAAACAGGAAGATGAGACCCTAAAAAAGACAGAATGCTCATGCATATATTTTTTTCTTGTTATAATCGTGATCTTGCCCGTCACAGTTCGGTACAGGCATCAGAACCAAATCTCCACGCAGCAGATCGTTTGTGTGAGTGAGAGAGGGATTCCTGGTGCTGTTTTGATTCCTTTACATATTTTGCAAACTCTTCACGAGTTCTTCACGAATACCATCATATGCAGTCTATGCACATACACCGAGCGCATTTATCCCAGCACACAGCATTGTTTTGGATGTTCTGTAAATTCTGTCACAAACATTTTTCCGTCCAATCAGTTTGTGAACGTATATGTAGGTCTTTAGGTTCGGTGATAAAAATGCCAATCTGAATGCTAAGCGGACCAGGACTAAATGTTTTTTTGTTTTGTTTTTGGTCCGGACCAAACGGAACGCAAGCAAACCGAACTAAACTACAAGTGTGAACACTCTGAAACTGGGGAAAATGTATCAGTTGCGTGCAGTTAAAACAGCTCAAACATGCATTTTAGTCTGGGACTAGACTTTTTTCACTTTTGAAAAAACTTTTGCTGATAATTTACTCACCCCCATGTCTTCCAAGATGTCCATGTCTTTCTTTCTTCAGTCAATAAGAAATTAAGGTTTTTGATGAAAACATTCCAGCATTTTTCTCCATATAATGGACTTTACTGGGAACCAAACAGTTCAAGATCCAAAAGACAGTTTCAGTGCAAACTGTACAAAGGGCTTTAAACGATTCCAGACGAAACGATCGCTCATTTAATAAATAAATAACAAAGTTTAAGTTTTATATGCTCAAATGCTCGCCTTGCTCTGTTCTGTGACGCACGTTTGTGACTAAAAAACATTTGTGACTCCTGTTTGTGCACGTTTGTGACTCCTGTTCGAACTCATTCATCAAAATGAACAAATCTTTTTCGTCGTTTCGTTCGTTGAATGAACCAATTGACTCGGAAAAAGATTCATTCATTTATTTTTTAAATGAGCGATCATTTCGCTTGATAAGACCCTTATTCATCGTCTGTAATTGTTTAAAGCCCTTTGAACAGTTTGCACTGAAACTGTCTTTTGGACCTTGAACCGTTTGGTTCCCACTGAAGTCCATTATATGAAGAAAATCCCTTTTTTTTTCAAAAGTGAACTACTCCTTTAAGCCTTGTCTGTAAAACCAGGATGAAGTTTCTCCGATGAGCTTATCTACAGTGTTTTTTATTGTTTTTTTTATGTAATGCATAGATTTTCCCATCAAACATGCGCAGTGTTCATATCAAGCCTTTCTCTCAACAGCTGTACTGCTCTCGATACAATATTGATATTCATTTTGTGTGTGCGTGTGTGTTTAATTCTCACCACAGCCTACTCCACACCGAGCACGTCTCCCGCTCAGCGCTTTGTCAGCGTGGGCCCCAGAGACCCCAGCTTTGTAAATATCCCTCAGCAGCCTCAGGTGAGTACATATGCCCAGATCCACAGAGTCCCTGAAAGTCCATCAAGAATGCTTGTTGTCTGTCATAATAGGCTTTCAGCTCATATAAGTCACTGTAAGAGCTCATAGCTGATTTATTGTATGTAATTGGCATGTTCAGACTCGGGTTCAATGGCACGGTGACCGCAACCTTGATTTATACCCCTTGCACGCGTACAGTCGCCTGCATGCTACAGATTAGTTACAGTTTATAATTTGACATGGCAGTTACAACATTTGGCTATTTTGAAGTTGTCAGGATTTGCCAATAACTGATAAAACAATTTCAATTAACATTTACACAGTTTACTCAACATTTATATATCAACCAATATTATTAGATTAATATTTCACATGAGCGTTACGACATTTGGCTGTTTTGAGGTTGTCAGGATCCGCCATTAAACATTTACGCAATGTTTACTCAACATTTACTTAAAGGGATACTCCACTTTTTTGGAAATAGCCTCATTTTACAACTCCCCAGAGTTTGACAGTTGAGTTTTACCATTTTCAAATCCATTAAGACGATTTTCTGAAATTTAGAAGAATATCAGTAACCAGACCGTTTCTGGTCTCATTGACTTCCATAGTAGGAAAAAAATATACTATGGAAGTCAATGAGACCAGAAACTGTATAGTTACCGATATTCTTCTAAATAACAAAAGATCGGCTGAATGGATTCGAAAACGGTAAAACTCAACTGTTTAACTCTGGGGAAGTTGTAAAATGAGCCTATTTCCAAAAAAAGTGGAGTATCCCTTTAAGCAAAAAACTTTTATAATACAGAACTGACTTAGCAACTAGTAAAAGGGAAAAAAGCGAGTAGTTTTAGCTCATGCTAATCTTATGGTCACTTAAACTGTACACGAAAAGTGTTATAGCATTAGATATAAAATAGATTTTACAATTAAAACAGAATAAGCAATTTTCAAGCAAACCTTTTCACGTTTTTTTTGTATCAAATGATAAAACAATATATTTTATACTAGTCTGTAGTTATCAGTTTGTGCATTAGGCATTTAAAACCCCTATCAGTCAACCACTGCTATTCATATATTCATAAACGGACATCAGGATCACCCTGTTAATGTAAATGAACTTGTGTTTGTTTTTTCCAGTCATGTAAATGCTAATGCGACTGAAATGCCGCCTGTAACCTTAATCGTCACACACACATATCTACAATGACAAATGCAGCTTACACTGCCACCTGCACTCATGCAAACTGAAAAAGAACATCAGTTACCTCTGTAAACGCAGCTATAACACACACACACACACACTCACACAGCAGAGATGAGACCACGCTCATAGAGAAGCACTCAAGACTGGATTGGATCAAGAGAGAGAGATTGTGTGTGTGTGTTTGTGTGTGTGAGATAAGTCCGGAGGCCTGCAGCAGCCTCCCATCGATTTATTGACTGTGTCGCAGGCCGCAAGACACGCATCCCCAGTAGAATGGAGGCAGGTGTTTGTCAGGCCGGCTGGGAGGGGAGCGGGGGTTGTTATTATTTATTGTTTGTATTTATTTATTACTCCTGCCCGCCTCTGCCACCCCTTCTCTCTCTCTCTCTGTCCTTCTCTCGATCACCTTTTCCTCTCTCCTCCCCTGCTCAGGTGGCTTCTAAGGTTCTCTACTGGCATCCAGTACATTTATTTATTTATATATATATATATACATATATATACAAACAAGAAATGAATTTATATAATCTAGGGATGCACCGATGTGAACATTTTGGCCGATATCGATAACCGATAATTCTTTGTATTTAAAAGCCGATAACCGATATATCGGCCGTATAATAATACATTTCCTAATCACACTAATGTTCTCATTATATATATATATATGACAGCACATTTTACACTTAACTATATTTTCCTTTTTGATTCATCATATTTCAAGCAATTAAAATCAGTCTTGTTGAACAGTGTGCATCTTAATTGTCTCAAGTATTGAAGGAAATAATTAATTATTTATCAGCTTTAAAATATCAGCCAAATTTTATTATCGGGCCGAGAACGATAACATAAAAACTAACAAATATCTGCCGATACCGATATGCTGGCCGATATATCATGCATCACTGATATAATCTGAATATGTTCAAAATGAAGGCAAAAACAAATATATACATTTTCGTTTTCGTTAAGGAGCATTATAGTTGCAGTTTTGTTTTTTGTTGTTGTTTTGTAAGCTTGAGTTTGTTATTTTATGTTGGTTAAAGCTACACTGTGTAACTCTTTTAGTTTATTCTTGGCTAAAAACACTTAGTTCTTACAAAAATATATGTGCTTATTAATGTATATTTACTTCGTTCAAGTAATAAAGTATTCTCGTTAGTGTATAATATGCCACTGAAAATACATACGGGTAAGGGGTTCTCATGTCGGTCGCCATGTTGCCCCTCCATCTTGAAAGTACATTAGCCAAAGAGGGACATACCCATTAATTCAAGCTTCGCCTTTCGCGTTTACATTTGAGTTAACACTCATGGACGAGGTCGAACTGAAAGCCATGTTAATCTTGGACTACATTGGCCACCGTAGGAGTTAAAACGAAATCGGAATTGAGAGGAACAGAAACTAATATTCACTGGATGGTTATATACCTTTTCACCACTAGAGGGGGGAAAATCACACAGTGTAGCTTTAACAATTTATTTTTATTCTTTCGTCATTGCTATGTTTGCGTGCAACACACTCTCAGACGAACTCTTTTGTTTCAGTGCTCTTTTGTCTTTTGTTTGTTCGTTTGATGCTCAAGCCAATTAATTTTCAACATCGTAAAACTGCAAGCGAACAAATAAACACACCTTAATTGTTGCAAGCAGGGGTCTTTGCTTAATTCATTATACTTATTTAAAACAGCAACATTTTACAACAAGACTGAAGTTGAAATGGAGACCATATGAGGATGTTTGCAAGCCACTTTTGTCATCCTATAGAAAGGGCAATGCAACTCAGATCAGCTGCGAGCGACGTCTCGAATGCCATCACCCACTGTGTCAGTGAACTCTTTGAGGCTCTGTCTAGCCAGACAGTGATTGGACTGTGAGTTTATATTAAAGCGCTGTATGAGTCTCAGACTGGCCATATTGACGAGCCTGTGACCCCACGGCAGGGTTCGGTCGCACCATTTCATTGGCCTCATAAGCTGGTACGGACCACCCTGGGCGGGGAGGACAAAAGTTACCCGCGGTGGCCGCGTGTTTCGGGGGTGGGTATAAAAGAGAACGAAAGTGACGGGCAGACAAGAATGATGTGACCCTAACTGTAAACATTCCTAGCGGCCCAGCCATGGTAACCAGGCCGAGAGCGAGAGACGGGACAGTATGATGGAGGGGTCTGCCATGGGAGGAGGGGACGGGAATGAAAGAGAAGGGTGGTGGGAAGGGTGGCAGCGCCCTCAGGGGTTTGCTGCCATGGGAGTTGTTGGCGCTTACCCTCTCAGATGGAAAGGTTGGCACCACACGCAGAGATATACGGACGAAGCATTCGGGACCAGAAGCGTCACGCCTGTTCAAACTGAGGGGCCACTTTTTAGTTTCCAAAACATTTGGATAATGTAGGTTATTAACCATGCATGATTATTATAGGCATAAATGTGTGTGCAGTTTTGCTTGATTGTTTAAATATATAATAACATAACATTACATATAATATAATAACATTATAGATAATATAAATTTTGGCTGAAATCATGCTGCTTTTTTATATATTCAATTATTTAATATATTTAATAAAAATGATTTATTATCCTCCCTAGGTGATATTATAATATTATTATGTAACTATAATTGAAAATGTTATTATTTATGTCTGTGTGTGTGTGTGTGTGTGTGTATATATAAATATATATATATATAGGACTATCAAATGATTAATCGCGATTAATCACATCCAAAATAAAAGTTTGTGTTTACATAATATATGTGGGTGCACTGTGTATAATTATTTTATATATAAATAAATATGCACACATGCTTGTATATATTTAAGAAAAATTGTCATGTATATACTGTATATAGATTTATATATAATTTATTTTATATATAAATATTAATATTAATATTTTAAATATAAATACGATTTTTTTTCTTAAATATACATGCATGTGTGTGTGTGTATTTATATATATATACAAAACAATTATACAGAGTGCACCAACATATATTTTGTAAACACAAACTTTTTATTTGAATGCGATTAATCACGATTAATTATTTGAAAGCGAACTAAAATTATATATATATATATATATATATATATATATATATATATATATATATATATATATATATATATATAAATAATATTTTTTTTCCTTAAATGTACATGCATGTGTGTGTGTATTTATATATATATATATATATATATACAAAACAATTATACACAGTGCACCCACATATATTATGTAAACTTTTTATTTTGGATGCGATTAATCACGATTAATCATTTGACAACAAATTAAAATTTTATTTATATATATATATATATATTACATTTTATAATATACATAATATTTATGTATTGTGTATTTATATAAAACTAATCATACATAATTATCATACATATGCTATCTTACATTGGGTTGGACAGAAATCACTCTGCAGTTTAGCTTTGTTTATATTTTTATAAAATTTTTTGCATGGTTTTAGTTAATGATAATATTTGAAGGCAGATCTGCATGCATGATTGACAAAACCAACAATGAATCAATCATGATCAATAAATCACATAAAAATTGCGTGCACAGGCCCGTAATCTGTGTTTAATTGTGACGCGTGCAGGGACTGCAGCCTGACCCCGGTCCCGAAGCGGTGCAGATAAAGCAATGATTCATAAACAGCGTTTTTAATCAGAACGTGCTGGGAGGAACTGAGTGTGATGGGGAGCGGAGATAGGCACTGCAGTGTGACTCACACACACACACAAACGCAGGCAGTAAATCGGCCCGATAGAGGCTGGGATGAGAACGCCGGCACCCTTGGCTTTTATTCGCTTCCTGATAAACGTTAGCATGCGGGAGAGATAACATCAGTAATTGACTCTTGTCCTCCACGTCAATTTGCCGTAGTTAAGCATCTGCGGAGATGTCCCCGCAAAACACGCTGGAACGATTATTACTCGAATTCATAATCAACGTTTATTCCGGACATAAAGAAACCTCAAAAGGCTGCAGGGAAAGCGACGCCTCCTTAATAGTGCTGTTTAAACAAATTTTCACATGCGTTTTCTTCCCGAAGCCAGAAGAGGGCAGAGCGCCAGACTGCCGGACACACAAATTAATTACCCAAGATTGATTTCAACTCTATGCTCCTTGTCACACCCCAGAAAATCACAAGCTCCTGTTTCTGTCGGAACGCATACAGGCCTCCACAAATCTGGAGAGGGAAAGAGAAGAGCGACCTTTTCCCTCACACCTGCGAACATTGCCGCTGCCACGCTCTAATAATAAACAACATGAATATGTTTATATCCCCCTCAGGTGTGAGCTGTTTGTTTGGGGTCGTCTAATGGACTGCCGCTCTCCGTTTCTCTTTTCCCCCGTAGCGTCTGATGGCAAAATGTAAATAAATAATGTAGTAAATGTCTGCGGGGTCCCGTGGGGAGCTGTAATACGTGGCTGGGCGGTTTGGGTTTGAGATGGCTTTTATAAGCACTGCTCTCCAGGCCCGGGCTGGTTTGCATTACATGAGGCTGAATTCCTCTGAGATGACACTCATCCTCAGGCACTTTAGCGCGGCTGCTGACTCAGCACTCCTCCGACCTGATGAGATTACTCCTGCCATTGACAGCCAGTTAAAGGACCAGACCAAGATTCCCAGCACCCCGTTTCTGTCGCTCTATCTCTTCTGATCCTTCTTCCTTAATCTCTTACGCCCAACTTTCTCGATCCTTTCCCAACTTTTTAACTCCTTTTTGGTCTTAAAGGGATAGTTTGGCCAAATATGAAAATTCTGTCACGTCGTTCCAAACCTGTATGACTTAAAGGAGATATTTCGAAGAATGTGCTGGTTGCGCATTAAAGGGATGATGAACTTAGAAATCAAATTTTACTTGAGCTTTTGACATCTAAGAGGTCATCATATTATAAGAATATCCTGTAAGTTTCAAAACTGAAAACGTCCGTGTTAGTCCAATAAACGCTTTTATTGACACCAGGCGCAACAAACGACTCGTTTTTCAAAGTGGGGAACTATGACGAAGAGGATAAAACACCACCCCGCAGAAGAAGATCAACGACAACTTCAACACATCCTGTTTAGCCCCGCCCACCGATTCGCATTACACGCATAGCTAAATAACATAGATGCCTACCTCGTGATGACAAACTTATGCAAAATATTGCGCAGTGCCTGCTTGTGGAAGAAAACAGTCGCTGCATAAACTTTGTCTGGATTCCAGCTGATGAGGGTAAAACACTGTCTGTCTGTTCGCTTCATTTCACTGTGGATTGTTTTGTAAACAAGACTGGATTTGCAGATCGATTAAGAGTAAAGAACAGTGGTTTGCCATCTATATTGGATCTGACACGAATGATGCAACACACGAACTCTGGGTTCGAACATGTATGGGCGAATCATTCCAGTTGCCGTTTTACAACGTTGGACGTTTTCAAAACAATTTCCCCACGTGCACCGACGAGTGAGTTGAAACTCATTATAATACGCAAAACTGTTATCCACTCACAGCAGTGGGCGTTTACTTCCAAGTCTTCAGTGCGAGATGCCCATAAAAACCGAGCGTTTTTGAGCTAGGCTCAAAACTAGGGTAGAAATAGCCTATTACTTATTCATTTTGATGTTTTTGAATGTAAAAGCCAAGCGAACGTCATAAGTTGACCTCAGACAACAATATAATACAATTTTAAAAGCCGGTTCATGACCCCTTTAATGCATAAGGCTTTCAAACTTAAAAAAATACGACTTATCTGCTAAATTACAAGTGTTCTGAAGCTAAACAATGCTTTTGTTGAAGGAATCAAGTTGTTATTCACTGAAAATCTTACCTCCAGTAAGCTTTGAACGGATCAGTAGTGAATTGAATCAACAGATTCAATAACAAGAACCATAAAAGTGATTCATATGACTCATGTGATACATTCCCAGTCCTCAGAAATCATAGGCTAACTTTGTTAAAAAAACTGACCAAAATTCATGTTTCAAAAAATGTGTTCACAAGTCATTTAGAATTGTTTGTAAAGTGAATCAAATGAACAGTTTGTTCAATGAAAAGATTTGATTCAAAAGAATGATTTATTCACAAATCATTCAGGTGCGTTTCCCGAAAGCATCGTTAGCCAACTATGGTCGCAAGTTCCGTCGTTTTCATCATAGTTCAACGATTCGGTGTTTCCCGAAACCATCGTCTCCAACGAACATTCGCAAACAGCATCGCAAATTTGTATGGTTTGAACGACAGCTCTCGACCTGTGGTTAGAGGTATCGTTTCTATATTTCATGACATTTGGAGGTAATAAATCCTTATCTTGAGCAAAATGAGTAAGCTGACATTCAGTACAACCGGTGCCTTTTATTCAGCATAAATACAAATGTAATTTACGTCTTTTAGTTTTTCAAAAGATTTGAAGTAACGAGCTTGAATAGTGCGTATGTGCGAACGGGCCCTACTATGTAAGAACGAGCCAAATATTGAGTCTGGTAATAAAGCAAAATAACTGAGAACAATTATAAATAGTCCTCAGATGACATGTCTGTAATTTATATAAAACAAATCTAGCGTTAATTGGATCTCAAACAGTTTCATTAAAAGTAGTTATTACTCCACCACGTGCAAAACCAACGTGGTTGAACAATACTTGCGACAATGGGTTTCGGGAAACAGTTGTGACTAGCTAGTTGATTTGTCCAACGATGCATCGTACTATGGTAGTGAAGCAGTGAGCTACATCGTTGTACGGAAAACGCACCCAAACTAGTTTTGTGAACTGAATCTCCTGGTTCAATAAAAAAGGTCTGATTCAAAAGAATGATTGGTTCGCATCATGAATTTCTCAAACAAAGTTAGCATATGACTTATGAAGACTTAAGTGAGACGTATGGATCACTTTTATGATACTTATAGGGGTTCCTTTTTAAAGCGTGAAAGCTTTGTTCCCAATTTCTTGTCTTTTGTGTTGAATATAAAATAAGTCATACATGTTTGAGTTTTTCAGTGAACTATCCCTCAGCTACTCAGCTGCAGTCTGTCTCTAAGTCTATTAACCGTTACCGTTACATTTAATTTCCTTTCTCCTTCCTTTTCCTCTCTCTGAAGTCTGTTTCTGCGTATCTTACCTTATATCGCTATAGCAGATGTGCTGCAATGTGTGTTATTTGCATGATGTTCCTTCCCCTCCACCCCTCTCTTTCATTACATTAATACAGCTTTCACCTTGAGGGCTTTCAAACAGGACACTAAGGCTATTGATGGGTTGACTACAGCTATCTATCCGTCAATTACAACCGCTGACGTACATCCTTTAAAACCAACCCCACTAGCGCTCAGAGGTCCAATTCATTTTGGCAAATAAGCATGTTGCAGCAGTTTGCTTCAATGAGCTGGGTCAAAAAATGATATAAGTTTTTGGTAACACTTTACAATAAGGTTTCATTGGTTAACATTAGTTAACTACTTTAGTAAATATGAATTAAGAATGAAGAATACTTGTACAGCATTTATTAATCTTAGTTCATATTAATTTCAACATTAACTAATACATTAACTACATAAAATCTAATTTTGTATATACAGTATATTAGGACTGTCAAACGATTAATCGCGATTATCGGATCCAAAATAAAAATTTGTGTTTACATAATATGTGTGGGTGCACTGTGTATAATTATTTTATATATATATATATATATATATATATATATATATATATATATATATATATATATATATATATACACACACACATGCTGCTTGTATATATTTAAGAAATATAATTTATATTATATATAAATATAAATGTTTCATATATACATTTGTTTTCTTAAATATACATACATGTGTGTGTATTTATATATATTTATTTTTATTTATTTATATATACACACATGCATGTATATTTATGAAATAAAAGTTTTTTGTTATGTATATATAAACAAAATAATTACACACCGTGCACCCACATATATTATGTAAACACAAACTTTAATTTTGGATGCGATTAATCGTTTGAAATGCATCGTTTAAATCATTTAAAATGCATTGTTTAAAATCGTTTGGCAACCCTAATATATATATATATATATATATATATATATATATATACACACACATACACATAATTCACAAGTTATATTTAAAAATATAAAAATATATTTATAAATAAAAAAAATATACTTCAATAATGTATAAGTATAAATATATAAATATAAAGTTGTTTATGCACAACTTTGGTTCTGGTTTTGTAATTAATGGGAAAAAAGTTTTTTTGTCTATTAATTAGTACATTAGCCAAGCAAAACTGCAGTGTGATCTGCCACACATAGTATATACAATATATAATTATATATTGTGTTGTTATAATTTATATATTAATATTATTTAAAATATAATTTTTATATTTAAAAATATTTTATAATACTTTGTGGGTATGTATTTATTAAAATCTAATAATATTTGTACCATTTTTGTCCAAATTAAATATATAAATGGTCTCAAATGTTGCATTACGAATTCTACTTTAGTGTATTGCGTTTTCAAAGTTTTCCCAATTTTTTTGTCACAAAAATGGACGGAGCATCGCCTACATCCTTGCATCACTATCAGAATTAAAAAATAAATGGATTCACAGTAGTTTCCTATACTCTTCTGTTTAGGTGAGGTTCTCCCTTACAGCCAATTGACTCACAAGCTCTCAAATGAATCGTTAAAAAGAGACGGTTCAAAAATACAATTCATTTGGGAAATGGACATCTCAAAACCCCACAACAACCCTCTATGGCTCTATTGCTAATGCTAACCGCAGGCCAGAACGTCATTGTAGTTGCATGGAAATGACTTAATCCTGTACATATCCTTTCTGCCAAAGCGAACACATACACCCGTTGACTCTGTGTGGGTGGCTTGAAGCTCCATCCAAACAGAACCTTTACGAATAAGAAACGCTCCATTAAGAGGCCAATCGGAGAGGATGTTTGCGTGGTTGTTTTAACAGAGCGGTCGTCGATCAGTCGCACAAACTTCAGCAGTGATCGCGGATCATTTCATGTTTGCCCCTCAGGATGTCTGGCTCTCCTTTATACCACTCTTTCGTTCATTTTTACGCTGAATCATGCTTTTTACACTCCCGATCTCGCTCTTTCCCGATTTGGTCCCATGAGAGATTAAGGAAGAGATACTGAGATCTGCAATTGCTGTTGTCTCAATGGTTCCCAGCGGTCTTCCTGGTTCAAGATAAGCTATCCCACAATGCATCATTGTTGTTAGGAAGTGATCCTAGGAAGTGAGACTTGATGTTTTATTCCGCGTATGTTTTTACACCAGTCCAAGTTCTGTCACCCCTAATTAAATCTAACCATCATCCATTAGTTGAGAGTCTATAAAACGGATACGTGTGTGTGTGTGTGTGTGTGTGTGTGTGTGTGTGTGTGTGTGTGTGTGTGTGTGTGTGTGTGTGTGTGTGTGTGTGTGTGTGTGAAACCACTTTAATTCTTCTGGCACAGCGTTCTACATCACCGCAAAGGACTTTTGAGAACTTTTTTTGAGCTGAGAGCTAATGAAAAGATTCATTAGTGGTGCTTGCTAAGACAAGAATCATCATTATTATTGATTATACTTTGGGATTGGGAATTTAAAAACCCATGAACCCATAGCTCATCCCACACCATTTGTGCTACGGGCAAATTTTGCACTAGAGTTTCGTTTTTTATAGATTTTTATACATAATTGGTTATTGTTTGTAATAGTAGTATTTTACTACTAATCATAATCATAATAGGGATCATTGATATATTCACAATATGTGTTGTTGTCCATTATTTTACTGTTTTTTTTGTTTGTATTGTATTGTTTGTTTTGACATATATTGCTCACAGTGTATGTTAAAATATAGTTATTAAATGATATGCATATAGTTTATATCTAAAGAGATAGATCACTTTGAAATTAATTTTTGATATGTTTTAGATTGCCTCAAGTGCATCCAAGATGTAGGTGTCTTTGTTTCCACAGTGTTTTCACATTTTGATATTTTTAGGTCAAACCGTTCTTGTCTGTCAGTCATATAATGGAGGTCTATGGGGTCCACCTCAAAGAGCATGCACAGAGAAGTCCAAATTAAACATGATTTAATGACTCGAAATGTAAGTACACATTGATGGCCTAAGACACTGAACGAGCGGTTTGTGTGAGAAAACGAACAGTATTTATATTGTTTTTACTTCTTGTAACCACAGCCAAAAAGCGCACGCGCCCTCAGATCACTTGGACGTGACTGTGATTACACAAGGTAAAAACGATATAAATACTGTTTGTTTTCTCACACAAACCGCTCGTTTCGTGTCTTAGGCCATCAATGTGTACTTACATTTACGAGTCATTAGATCATGTTTAATTTGGACTTCTCTGTGTATGTTCGTTGAGGTGGACCCCATAGAGCTCCATTATATGACTGACAGACAAACGGTTTGACCTAAAAATATCAAATTGAAAATACTGTGGAAACAAAGACACCTACATCTTTGATGCGCTTGAGGTAAGCTAAAACATACCAAAAATTAATTTCAAAGTGAACTATCCCTTTAACTTTAGTTGCATTTGTTCTGGTTATGAAAGACCACCCATGTTGCAAACGTAAGAATGACAGGTTGTAATTTTACACTATATTGTCTGTCTGTCTGGTCCCCCTGCGTGCTGGGTATCTGCAGACTAAATCCTAGCTGTCAGCACACCCCTCTGTGTGGTAACATAAGCCCACTGTCCACAGAGTTACGGGGAGTATCGGAGAGAAGCTTACACGCTCCTGCTCTCTGTGCAGAACGCTGTCTCCAAAAGTCTTCTCAGGACAGGGGAGGGAGGAGAGGGAGGGGGAAAGTTTCAGAGCGGTTGAGCCGATAGACAAAGACACAAGGAAGCTGCACTGCACCGGAGCGCAGAAGTCCAGACTCAGCAACTTCTATTGATTAAAAACTAACCTTCCAGTTTCTCCGCTGCGCTTGCGGTGAGCAATAGAATTTAAACGAGCCGTAAGCCTGAGCCTTCCACGCCGATGTCCAACCTGATAGGATCCACTCAATCTCACAAATCATTTCATTGTTCTTAACTACTTTGAATCATTTACCGCATTAGCCTGCTGAAGCCTGGGAATTAATGTGTTTAAAAAGCACATTATTATCTGTTCAAAAATAACTAGTTATAAGATATAGACATTATATGCACCTATAAAACAGAATATGTAGGTTTATGCATATTTTAATATCTTTCGTTTCGTCGTTTTTGGAAGTATGGTATGTAAATATTATATAATATTAAATTAAATGCACCCCATAGACCAAACAAATGACACTTTATGTGAAGTTAATTTATATAATCCATTAATAAAATATTCAGAAATGTATATAATTATTTTAAATAAATAATACTTATACAAACCTTTATCTTATGTAGGATATGATTTTACATACCAAAGTATCCACTTTTAAGTGTTAGGTATAATATCTAGATAGTATATATAATGTGACAAAAAAATACACTGTTTATATGATGCATTATTTAGATATTCACAATGCACATTATTTCAAATAATGAAATATTTACATATGCATTTAGTGTGGAGTATTAGATCTATTATATTACAAAAATATAAATGCACTTAATTTAAAGTCTCTTTATATTTAATGTATTAAAAGAGCTTTATTTAAAAATGCTTAATGAAATATTTACATATTACAACTTCGGTGTGATATGCATGCCCATCATATATATATATATATATATATATATATATATATATATATATATATATATATATATATATGATGGATCCATCCATCCATCTATTGCAAACTTAACCAACTAATTGCAAACTATCTGTTTCATACATTATATATATATATATATATATATATATATATATATATATATATATATATATATACATATATATACATATATATATATGCATTATGGCTGTGCAAAAGTTAATTGCGAATAATCGCATCCAAAATAAAATTGCATCCAAAATGCTTACATAATATATGTGTGTGTGCTGTATATAATTATTTTGTGTATATAAATACCTATGCATGCATGTATATATTTAAGTAATTATTTGTGCTTAAATTCTGTATATATATATATATAAATACATAATCTATATTATATAAATATTTTATATATGAATAACACATTTTCTTAAATATATACATGCATGTGTGTGTATTTATATATATACAAAATAATTATATACAGCACGCACAATATACTATGTAAACACAGACTTTTATTTTGGATGCGATTAATCGCAATTAATTTTTGCACAACCCTAATATATATATATATATATATATATATATATATATATATATATATATAGTTGGTTACATTTGCAATAATAACAGAAAACAAGAAACTGAGTCTTGTGTGCGGGGCAGTAATGTGCAGCCTTGTTTTGTAATTAGAAGGCAGTCCTTGAATGCTTCTCTCTGATTGGATGAAAACTCAATGGGCTTAATTAATCAAGGCTGGTGATTGGTGGACAGTGTGTAAGCATTATGAGTTGAGCAGTGGGAGGAGCATGTGAATCACTGCAAACACTGAATCAATAGCGTGCGGTATTTGCAGCAGAGGCCGGATGGGGCGGATCACTCGGACAGAACGCCGGCCAGGAAGAGAATAGTAAGACAGAGAGTAGGGAAAGAGGGATCAGAAAGGGAGAGAAAGAAAGAGGGATAAGGAGGCGTGAGGCCAGGCCTTGCTAATGATAGTCACGGTATACGGCTGTCTGGTTGTCCCTGGCAACCAGACATGATGTAACACCAGGATGAACTTGAACTTGGTGGGAGGAGGGAAGTTGGAAAGGGGAGGGGAGAACGGAGTGAAAAAGTGGGCGAGCACCGAACGACACTTGCTCACTTGCTGGAAATGTGAACAATGGAGCACAGCAATCAATAAGCCCATTTCACTGAAGGATTACAGGGTGCAGCTCGCTAACCTCACCACTCCTGTCTACAGACAGACGCCGTGTGGCGGAAAGTGCCGCAAAGGCATTCAGAGATGGACAGGAACAGGAAAAGAAAATGTTGTTGAGCTGAGCCCTCAAAGAGTCAAGCACCATCTTAAGACCTGATGCACGAGACATAAGTGATCCCATAAGAAAAGAAACACGCATTTTCTGATTTTATTTCAGGTGCTGATGTTCAGGGTGTGAATCACGGGTTATAAAAAGCATTTAACCCGCCAAAGAAAGTCAAAACAAAAGTTTTGGGGATCTTAGTCAACATTACAACAACTGATCTGTCATTTTGAAAGTGTATAATGAGAAAATCTATGGTAGTTCGTGGCTTGATTTTATCCATTGAGTATGGATAGCATCATGAAAAATGATCTTTACTATATGAGAAGTGGCTGGATGGGAGGTGTTAAATACATTTCGGTGATAAAACAATAGTTTTACATTAACATGCACTGGTGAATCTTGAACAGTAAAACCAGGAACGTGTTATTAAGAAAGTAAACAAGATAGGTAAAACTATATTACTCAATTTATTATCAAACAGCATTTTAGTAACGTTTTCGTTACGTTACGTATTATAGCTTTACATAGTATATCACAAATGAACTTAATTTAATAGACAATATTTAGAAATTATAAAATTGAAACGCTAAAATTATGTTTAATAATGGATAGATTATTTAAAAAAATGTTGAATATAATTGATTTTTAAATTTTAATTAAAATATTCAAACACACACTGGCGTTCAAACGCTTTTGAAAGAAGTCTCTTTTGCTCGTCAAGGCTGCATTTATTTGTTAAAATACAGTAAAAACAGTAATATTGTGAAAAATATTACAATCTAAAATAACTTATTTGAGTATATTATAAAATGTAATTTATTCCTGTGATGCAAAGCTGAATTTTCAGCATCATTGTCACATGATCTTTCAGAAATTATTCTAATATGCCGATTTGTTTATTTTTGTGGAAACATTTTTTTATTGGAAATCTTACTGACCTCAAACTTCTGAATGATAGTGTAATAAAAGAAAAAAGTAATATTTAAAAAGAAAAGGTCAGATTGCAGCCCAAAAATTAATGAAATTAGCCCGTTAACACCATTGAAAGTCATTGTATAGTTCACTCGATGTTACTTTCTTGAATGGTCAACTTTCACACCAAACCTAACCAATGTTGTTCCTCTCTGTCTTGTTGTTGCAGTGGTACCTGGGCTAAAGACTCCCGACACGGACCGGCCGCTCCCGAGGTCACACGACCACCCCCCTCTGTCTCCCCTGAGTACGACCCGCAAACATGTACACCAGTCTGAACAGAGAGAAGCCACTTGCTGCCCCAGTACTGGACAGACCCACAGCATGGCTCCAGCAGAACCCCGCCAAGCCCTGGAACAAGAGGAACCGACTCAACGCGCTTACACCCACTTACTCATATATATCTATATAGTCCATATGTATTCTTCCATATGTATGGTTTACATGCCTATATTCATATATAGTAGCTGTCCAGCTCTTCTGAGGGTGGAGCTCTAAAAAAAAAAAAAACAAGAGCTTTGTTTCTCGGAAACGTGCACGTTTTTTTTTTATGTTTCTTTGTTTTGTTTTGTATTTTTTGGTTTACCCTCACAGATAGACGAGGAAAACGTAACATGACACAATCAAAGAGCTTCCCGCATCTGTGCCTGTGGTCTTAAAGAGAAGTCTGAGGCGTTTCGAATCAAACACGGTCTGCGGCCAAGGGTCGCGAACCCACAACCACCTGGAGGTCGGAGCTCTGCCTTTCAATCACTCGTGTTTTGACGGATCAATCCGGTTTCGTATCGTGAACGTTGGAGGTTTCGCCTGGGTCAGATAAACCACCAGCTAAAATCTCCATTGCGTCTTCTGACCAGGACCATTTCCTCCCCTTCCACCATCATCACCACCACCACCATCAACACCATGTCAGATCAAGAACCCTCTCAAGGACTCAACCGAACCTCTCGCTCCCATTATTTCTGTTGGGTTTTTTTTTGTCATTTTGGGGCAGGCGATGAAGAAGTCATGAACAGTGATGTTTGATATCAGGTCATTTTACAGTATACTAATGGAGGCATGTTCATATTTTGTGTTTTTCGTGACAAAAATCATCGCGATTCTTTCTACTAAACCCCATCGGAAGGTCTGTCGCACACCAAGGGCCGAGTGAAGGTTCGATCTTCCATAAACTTCGAGAAAAGGTTAACAGTGAATACTGAATTGAGGAAAGTGCAATTTTGTTGGGTAGATGTTGGATTGTTAAATATCTTTGTAAGATAGATCGTTGAAGCGATTGTTGAAAAGTATATATATATAAATATATATATTTTTCTTCCTAGTCCGTTCACACCTCCAGGACTCTAAAATATCGGGGTACAAAAAAAAAAAAACACGTAAAGAGGAAAAATAGAACAAATAGCCTTGTGAGAAATAAGGGGAGCTGTAATTGATTTTTCTTTTGTTTTTTGTTTTTTAATGTTTGTTTGTTAGCATTGTAGAACAAATGTCCCTTTAAGAAATATCACTGTTTTTAGGATTCCTGCTAGTTCGTTTTCAAAACGTTACTGCAATTGTTTTAATTTAACCAAGCACATGTACGCAGTTTGCAAGGAAACACGTAAAAAGCAAGGGGCTTTTCCTCGGAAACACTTTCGAAAAAATGTGAAGATCAAAAAGTGCATCCAGCTTCCCTCGCATGCAATTTTGTTGTATTTGAGTTTTTGTTTGTTTCCTGTACATATTTATATTGTATGTATATTATATATATATATATATATATATATATTAGGGGTGTAATGGTACATGTATTCGTATTGAACCGTTTCGGTTCGAGGCTTCCGGTTCGGTATATGCATACAAACCGAACGGTTGCTTGGACCATTTTTCCTGCCGGCAAAATTCGCGCCTGACGCGGCCAACACAACGTTGCACAACATCAAATGGCAAACATAAGCAGAACGAAACTGCGCTACTCATTATGTGCTTCACGGATCGTTTATCTGTTCGGACCAGCATCTGAGCAGCGTGAGCCAATCTCAATCAAGCAACACTGTTACCATACTGCGCTGAAGAGATTCGGTAAAGAAAACATTTGAATTCGCCACTGAGGTAATAACATCGCTGCGAGATCACAATTCACATTTCTCCGTTATTAACCATAGATCTCTATTAGATCAAATAGCACTGTCATGGAAACCAGGAGAAACATTGTGCCGTGAATGAACTAGTAATACTTTACGTCCACAGACCAGCAACATTCACCATGGATTTAATATAGTAACTGGAACCACTTTGGCTGGAATGGTGAAATGCTTTCAAGTACTTCACACATATTTTTCCAGTACTTCAAAATTCAAATATTATATAAATAAATATATATTTAAATGTTATTTTTAATGTGATGACCAAAACATTATTTGTTCATCCTTTAAAGATGACCCCCATTTATAAACCTGAAAGTTTCAAGATCTAGGAAAACTCACACTTTTTCTTTAAACAAATAGGAAATTTCTCTGGCATTTCTTTCTTTTTGCTGTATCGAAAAACGTACCGAACCGTGATTTTTGCGTATCGTTACACCCCTAATATATATATATACACACACACACACACTTACAGTCTCATCCACCGTCGATCAAAGCTCAGTAAAGTTTAAAAAAATAATAATAATAATAATAATCTGCATGTTCTAGTGTTAGTGATACATTTTTACGTAGATTACGTAGAGTTAAAGTAGTGTGAAAAATATTGTAATCCCAACATCGGGCACTTGCCGATCAACTATTTGTTTGGTCCCTTTAAAAAGGGAATTTTTACTGCTGTTCTCACAATCAACCAGCTAAACATCTCTCTGACTCTTCTCAGCTTGTCGTCTCCCTTCCTCCTTTATTCCCGTCAGAACAATCATTTTCATGTCTCAAGAGCGACATACGCACTTCATTGTCTTGTCAAACCACACGAACAATTCCACATCGATGTGCCTTGAGCGATGGTCTAGTTCTGAGTTATTGCACAAGCTGTAATGTGGAGACTATTTTTTCACATTTTCACCCCACCAGTGAATTAGCGCTAATTTCGGCGTTTGCTAATGATTATACACAGAATTACTCTCCTTTTAACTACATTTCGCCGTTATCGGTCGTCCAATGCTTCGAAAATCCCATCATTTTCACTTGGTTTTCACTTCATTCTCACATCATTTTCAGTCGAAATCAATCATTC
This sequence comes from Hybognathus amarus, assembly GCA_030378365.1. NCBI lineage: Eukaryota > Metazoa > Chordata > Actinopteri > Cypriniformes > Leuciscidae > Hybognathus > Hybognathus amarus. The sequence goes on from JAQIUQ010004216.1 coordinate 72,293, forward strand.
ACCAACAGGTTTTGATGTCATCGAACCTTTTTTGTCTGATTTAACACTAGCGTATCGATATTTATGGATGTTGTTGCGATTTCTAAATGAGGACTAATTTTTATTTTCAGTCTTCCTGTTTTTTTTTGTTTGTTTGTTTGTTTTTTTTTTCATTCCCAGCAATGAATAATGAGGAAAAGAATATGCAATACTTGCTTGCACTCACGTAGTCATTTTATTTTATTTTTTATTTGATTTTTTCACCACCAAAGTGAGCACTTGACAGGTCAGTGTGCTTTTCATACCCGTGACACGAGAAAACGCCATTGATCAGCCTCACTTCATCAACGCTTTCCCTTTTTTCGGTCATAATTGAGGACCTTAAAGAGGAGGAAACTTCCTTTCCATCACAAACACATAAGCGCGAACACGTCCAGGACAACAAAAATATGCCCAGTTGTTATGTACATTTTGATGAAGTTCCATGTTATATTAATTGTTTACCTGTTTATTTTTTATTGCATATATCATTTAAGAAAAGAAAATGATGGGAATGAGTTTCCCAGGCATCTGATGTGATGGTTTAGTAGTTACACTTGTGTGAGTTGTTGTTTCTTTTAGCGTGAATTTCTTTTTTTTTTTTTTGTCATTGTTCTTGCCTACTTTTTAAAAATGAGTTGGGCATTACTTTCTTAATCGTCTGCACTAAATATAAAATAATGACAATTGTGATAATTGAGAAAAATTCAGAAAAAATACAAAAAAAGAAGAAGCTTCCAGGGCTTAAAAGAGCGAAGGGAAACATGATTGCACGGATTTTTTTTTTTTTTTTTGTCACAAAAACCTTGTTTAGAGCAGCCTGGCATCTAATCAGCAAGATTGGCTGTGTGTGTAAGATAATGACAAAATTGCACCCTTTTTAAAGAAAGAAAAAAAGAGAAAAAGAATTTCAAGCAATAGTTTGGGCAGTCTGTTTTGTTCTCGTGTTGTGTGTGTAATTTAGTTTTTTGGTACAACGTTGGAGGAGACGCGAACAAACCGAATCGATTAAGATACGAGAGTTGAGGCGGACGCACCTGAGTATGGGAGATTTGATGTTTGTATATTGTATAGTTTTATTAATTACACTGATTTTAAAGCTGCCCTATTTTATAATGCAGGACTTTTGTAACATTGATTAAATGAGGAAAAACTAGTGTTGTGAATTTTCTGATTGTTTGTATTAAGGCCACATAAATAGAACTGGTTTTGTTTGTCTGGGGAACTGGATTTAAGTTGAAAACTTCCTGTTTCCTATTTTTTTTTTTTTTTGCTTTCCTTTTTGTATGTATTTAAGGACTTATTTCTTCTTTCGATGGTATAGAAGTACTCCTATACTTGAAAAGTGTAGGATGCCGAGGTGAAAACCCCATTGTAAATGGATGTTACAAGTATGCTGTATGTTTTGAAGGTTATTTGTTGCATCAGTGTTGATGAAGCTAAATCTAGATAATTCTGAGGATGTTGGTAAGAAGAGAGCGTTTTTATGCATTTTAAAATTAGTTTTAGGCAGAAGACAATGACATAGACAGCCAAAGGATGCCCCTATTATAAATGCATCTAGGCATCTTTTTGTGTTCACCATTCCATGCAGGAAAATAAACCGCTTGATATGCAACATGATTCTTTTTTCTTTTCAACTTCTTCATCTTTCTTCCACCGCCCACCAGCGCACGCACATATACACACACACTCGAGCGGCGTTACATGATGGGAAGTTGGTCACAACGAGGCGTCGATAAAGCCATTCCGCACTCGATTTTACATTAGCCCTCTCATTGACCATAACTCACACGAAGATGAAAGTGCGTATCTATACCACGAATGTCATTCCTCGTGGCATTTATATGGCAAAAATGTTTTTTGCATGCATTTGCTACGCAGTGAAAACCCCTTGGTTAGGTTTAGGACGGTGGGGAGTTTTACACGCCGTATTACACGCCATATAGTGCGTATGAAATGCGCGCGAAAACGCGTACCATATAAACGCAAAAAACGTTTTTGGCGTAAAAATGCCACGAGAAATGACATTCGTGCTATTGATACGAAGTTTCATGAGATCAGGCTCGAAGATCGCTTGATGGTTGTTTAAAACTCTAATAAGACCTACGATTCCTCAAAAAAATAAGAACTTTGACTTGTGTTCACGATAAATGGACGAGTAAACGATTTTCCATCCCATTTTATCCCTTTTCAATTTGGTTTACACGCATTTTGTAAAATAATAGTCATGATCATTTTTGGCATTTTAAACACAATCTGAATATTTTGAAACAATGTGATGAACAAAACGTCCTACATTTCCACAATCAATGACCCTTTTAGTGGTATATTAACATTTTCCATTCAATAACGCCAATGCTAGTCCTGAAACAGGGTTGAATAAAGGTCCCGCAGGCCTTTATCATTTTTATGTCCCCATTTTTGTGGGCATTGCATCGCTAACTTTCATTTGTTCGTTTGAAGCGGGGAACAAAGAATTGGATGGTTTAAGGCAGGAATACGGCTTTATATCAGGGTAATATTCAATCATGAGACATTTTAAAATGTAAAAGCCAAAAAACACAACTAAATGAAGTATACGCCCATTCACTGCTCTGGAAAATGCTACTTTTTTATTATGCTTAACTTCTCGGCAAACCCATATTTCACTCTGGGGTTCGATTGGCCCTGTTAAATAAAAAACCTGGATCTGCAGAACAGGGCCCGATGAGGACCTTAAAGGGCCTGGGATGACATAAACATGTTGTCAGCTTCATCATACCATGTATTTAACCCCATCAAGCTTAACCGCACCAAACGGTATCATCACAAGGTGCTAAATCTCGCTAAAGTTGAGGCTAACTGGAAACGAGCCTGCTTTCTGATAGCATAGCAGTGTAATCCGCATGACAACTATGCACTGACAACACGCTAATCTAATCAGTCTGGTACTTGCACCTTTGCCTTCCTCTTTTTTAAAAAACTTGTATCGAAATCAAAGGAATAATGAAACTCAAAGCAAACCAGCATTTTACCTGATGTATTTAAAAAGATCAAATGTAGTGCCTGTGAAAAACTATTATATCGCTCTCTGAATATCAAACCAGTTTCTCTACACCAGTAGCCTTTTCTGATTCTAGCTGTTCAGTAACCAACCACACACTATAAACTGCATGCGCCTCCATTACCAACTGATATAAACATCGATGATCTAACCGAGCTCTGCTAGTCGTCTTCTCAAAACTTCATTCCGTTTACGTGTTCCAAACCAGTTCGTCCTGTAGTATTATTGCATAGTGAAGTGATCACCAACTAAAATATGGCGTCCACTTAAATTTTCAGGTTTTCAAGTTCCATGTCCTGCTGTAGCCCTCAGTGTATCCATCATCTCCAACAACAATCATGAAGGACTGTGTTTCCTGGGGTTCCCACACTCGACAATCGATACTTGCTGTAGGTGCAATTCACAATGTCTCTCGAGTTCTGGAGTTAACAACGAAAGACTCTCTGGTGGGGATCGTTAAGAATTGAATGATCCCGACTACTTAATGGTTCCTTTAATGATTCTTTTAGTAAAAAATATTTGGCCTACAGCAACAATACTAAATAACAAATAGTACAATTAATTTAGTATTTTATAGAATATTTGACAAAGTACATATGTATCTTTAACAACAATCTTGTGAACAATCAGTCAGCAACTACCGATTTAATTATCACAGTTGTAAGCTGTATGTTTCATTCATTGAATCGATTTGTTCGCAAATCAGAGTAGCCTACACTATTTGTGAGGTTTTTGGTTCACAAAAAATAACCGTTTAAATTGACGAACTCTTTAGGGAATTGAACTACACTGATGTTGAGCTATATGAAAAAGACGTGACTCAAAGAGTCATTCGTTTAACAATCAGAGTACACTATTTGTGCAGTTTTCGAATTTACTAAAAAGAATCATGAGTCAATCTTTCAGTTGACGTAACTTAAAAAAAGTGAGGAAACAATAAACTTAATGCGTAATTGAAAAAACTTGACAATTCCACACAACTTATTTTTTTTAAATAGTTTATTTACTTAATAATTTTAAGGCAACAAGTTTCCTCGCTTTTTAAGTTAACTCAACTGATCACTTTTTATAGTGTGCACTGTAAAAATTAATATGCTTTTTAATATGTTTGATGAGTACAAATTAATATGTTAAATTAAATTTAACAAATTAGAATTGAGTAAATAATTAAAATATCTCACTAACAGAAAGACGTTAAACGATTAATTAAGAACTCTTTATTTTATATTGCCAACATTGAAGACACTCGATGTTAACAAGCAGAATCCCTGAAGGAGAAAACCGTAATTTTAAAACAAACACCGATCAGCATAATGGTGACTTACATTTATGTTTTTTTGGTTGTTGTTGTTGCAAGTTTTACTCATTTTAAATGGTTAACTTTTAAGGAATTATTTTGATTAATTATTACTCAATTCTAGTTTGTTAAATTTAATTAATAATATTGCTTGTAATCTTTTGCCACAATTTTTTTTATCAGATAAAGCGTATTCATTTTTACAGTGTGGTTGAGCTGTAAAGACTAAAAAGAATTACACATTTGACCGTCTAACTCACTCTGGCCCTCGTGATCCACTTTCGTGGAGAGTTTACCATTATTAAACTCAACTGCCTGCAACTTTCTAGTAATCGTGAAGACCTTGATTTGATTGTTTGATGAGCGTTGGCGCTCTTCAAGAAAGTGGATCTCGAGGGCCAGAGTTGAGAACTCCTGGTTTGTGTATTGTTGCAGTCCCGCTGAATAAGTAGTGCAGAACCTGTCCAAGTATGTCAGCAGAAGAATTGACGCGCGAGAACCGTTACCGGGAACCGATTCAGTTTCAGGAAGGTCCACCAAAAGAGAGTTTTGAGATTTGAAAATAACACAAAATGTGAGCATAGTTTGTATCTACAACAGGGCTCTCCAAACTCGGTCCTGGTTTGATCAGGGTTGGAGCTAAACTCCGCAGGGACAGTGGCCCTCCAGGACCGAGTTTGGGGAACCCTGATCTACAACATCCAGGGCCGTCAAATCCAACCGGTCATGAGGTCTTCTAGTTGCCAATAACGGTTATAAACAATTAAAGTGTTTTCTCTTTGTTGGTATTGATTATCAAATATCTTAAGGTGTTTTTAGATTCTAAAACCACATTTTTGGAAATGGATGTGCTGTGTGTGTGTAACGCTTCTGAACGTGTCGGATTGTGTTCAAAATGAACCAGCACTGCGGCCCTAATCGTAGAGAAGACAATCCCGGTGGTTATCGTGAAAGATTACACATAAATCACTGATGTGATGTTACCAGACCCCTTCAACAGCTCCACCACTCCAAATCTTCATGTCCATCTTCATCATCATCCTTCGTATATCCAATCCGAACTCATGAGAAAAAAACATGACTTTTTTACGAAAGTGGCGATGTTGTGTCGATTTGAATCGTACAAAATCGCATGATTGCATATGAAAATGTACGATTTTTTTGGAAGGTCCACCCTAAACCTAAAAGCCAGTGGGAAGTAAGCCTATCGTACAAAAATGTACGAATAATACGAATTACCCACCAAATTCGCGCAAAGCGTAAATTAGTTACAAACTGCCATGAGATTGTTGGTATACCATTTACAGGTCCATCTCACACCTCAGAATCACCGTATACGTGCTATGTTTTAGATACAATCTAAAGTAAATATGTAAAAAAATAAATAAAACCTTGTGCCTCTAATACATTTCCTGAAGAAAATTTCACGTTGTATTGGTACCAGCTCCATTAACTAGTTCCATGGAGCTTCTGTATTTGAGCTGTGAATAATTTTGTTTGCTTTTGGGTTCTTTCTCTGAACTTTTCTCCTTGTTTTCTGTGTGTAGTGCCATGCCTCTTTCTCTTGGAGCCATTAGTGTTCACCTCCATCGACTCAATTACTATAAGCAAGATGTGCATTTCCTATGCAACGACAAATGAGAGAAGAAGAAAAAAACTGAAATAAAAGACGCTGAATGCTGTACACCTCCATGTCTGGTTTCATTTCTTCGCAGGTTCCAACCCATTGCCGTCGAGGTATCCAGAATGAGTTACTGATGTGGATGGTTTGATGAGTACAAAGTGTGCAGTGTGTTGGGAGGCTTTAAGAGATGTTGTGTGTAATCCAGGCACTTTGTGGTTAGTTTGCTGATGCCAGCTGTCTGAGCGCAGATGGAGGCCTGGGCCGCACTGCCGGCGTTCTCCTCAGATGCCGGTGTCTCGTGTTCATGCCTCGTTTGATGTTCGAAGTGCCCCGTGGCCTGCTCTCTGAGAGTTGGATACGGCTCGAGGAAGTGGAATGAAAGCACACTCAGCACAGGAGCTCATCGATACCTCGAGAATGTGTGGAAATAAATGCCTCAACAACATCAACAGATTACCCAAGTTTTTAATGAGGAAGTGATTTAACACATTTAACACAAATGTACTCTTGCAAATGGGTGTGGTGCAAAACAAGCTGTCACTCTGTTGGTGGTCATTACTATACATATATAAAGGTAAAAAAACAAACATTTAAATTAGATTAAATCTATTTTTACAGTATTTATTTTGATTACTTCATTAATATGTTATTTATTATTATCAATGTTGTTAATGTTAACTAAAAATAAAAAATAAATGCCAAAATAAAATAAAAATGTTGCCTTGGCCACTAACTTAAGTTTAGGCTGAAGTACTATAATCAAAACTAAAACTGAAATAAAAAATAAAGCCATATAGAAAAACTAATATACATGACAAAAGCACATAACAAAATTATTAAAATATAAATGTAAATGAATATGTAAAATGTAAAATAAAAGCTCATTTTAAATATTAATAAAAACATAAATAACTAATATCAAAAAATAATAATATTATTTAAATATTTTAAAATTTAAATTAAAACTATTATTGTCAAAATCATTTTTTAAAAACTGCATTTAATTATGGTTTTATAAGAAAAAAAAGAGTTTATTCATACAGATTTGAGTTGAAAAGGTTTTTGTCATTTTGCAACTTATTAGAGTATTAGAGTATTCTTTTTTTGTCATTTAACTGGCTAAAATTAATGACGATGAAATATTAATTAATTTTTAAGGACATGTTCACATAAAACAATGACTAGAATAATAAATTGTGCAAAAAATGAATACTGTACATACAAAATCAGGCTTGTAAAAAATATTTTAAAGTGGATATGGCAAAAAAAAAAAAAAAAAAAAAACGTTTTGCTTCCCATTTGATAAAAAATGATCTATGGCTCTCTCCTTCAGAGTAGGAACTGCGTACTTCTCAACGAGTCTGTCGCACGGTTTTATTCATGTATGTCTGTTGTAGCTACAAACGAATTACGTTTAGTAATAAAGTTTAGTAATACTGATGCTATCTTTAGCAAACAACACTAATATTAAGCGCTGTGTCTGTTTAAAAAAACTGTAATGGCACGTGCGGAGAGTTTCCCGCTCTTTACGGCAGCACAGCTGACGCATGACTGACGTTAACTGACTTTGGTTTGCGGTCACGAGCGCCTTGATCAATACAGGTTCACTCCGGCGGCCAACATCCACCTCAGCAGAGCTGCTGACCGTTCCTCTACCTCTCTCTCGCTCTCCCTGAGAAGTGGTGTGACAGTGAACTTGGATTCCCTCAGGGGAACGGTGCAAGCGAAGGGATTGGGTTACAGGGCGAGAGACAATCCCGAGACGAAACCGCAAGAGGCCCCGTGAATAATGCACAAGCAACACGAGGCTTCGGGTTTCCTCGCCGGGATCGGCTCGTCTGCTTCTCGTCCTACCCGCCGTGCGAGACGCGCACACACCTAATGTCCCAAGGGGCCAAAGGTTACGAGGTTAAGGCCTTCGGTGAGTAAGTCACTTCTACATGAACACCTCAGGTGAACACACATGTACGTAATCACTTTCTAGCATACATAATTGAATCACTCTTGACAGGCCAGACAGACGCCTCAACTAGGTTAATGTAACGTTGTCACTGACATTTTTTGTTTTTTAATGAATTTAAAGTGTTTTACCATGGTGTGGTGAACTATGAAATTCTGTATACTACTCTGTCTTACTATAAATAGGTATGTGGACAAAAAATTAAAACTCAACAAATAGACAAATGGATAGCATACAGTATGTGGAAAGACCTGGGTACCCCCTTTACAAAAAAAGTAAATACGTCAAGAAAAAAAAGTTACAAAAGAAAGTTACAACATTTTATAGTTCAGTAATCAGCGCCTATTGTCTTATTTCTAAGGTGAAAACAATAGAATTTAGTGTGACCGAAAACAAGTTGTTTTTTCATAAAAATGCTCATAATTTCTCAATATTCAAAAGTTTGAAGTTTATTGGTAAGAGGAAAACCGCTTGAGATGTGGCATCTCATTTTCGAGGGGACCTCAAAACAAAACAAAACATACTTTACATACATACATACATACTAACAGAACAAAGACAAAAGCTCTCCCTCACACCAAAACCAAATATTCAAGATATCTTAAATATCGATAAATATTCAAGATATCTAAATGAAATTTTCTGTGGAGATGGGTTTCATATAGTTATTTGGATCTAACATGGGTTTCATAGTTATTTGGATCTAATCAACTTGATTTTAACGACACATAAAGGCTGATTTGGCCTATCTTTCATGGTATTTTTCTGACGAGCAGTTGTTAAATTGAATGGAAAACAACGATCCAAGGAAAATTATATATCCTTAATTTAAAAGATGGATTTTGGCTGATTCATGCTATTTCCAGTTATGTAAGAATATAGAGTTAACAATACTAACGCTGGTGGAGGAAAGAAAGTGAAGGAGACCACACAAAAGTTGAGTGTAGCCTACACGACGCGCTGCATTTTGACAGCTTTTCTACAGGTAACGTTCAGTGTCGGTAGTCATAAAAAAAGTGGGGGAGTTTAAATGGCCACAAAATGTACAGCACACCACAAACATATGTTCATGTCCACCTTCCTCTGAAAAGTGTCCAAAGTGGGTAAAAATAATTTCTTGACAGTTGAATTCTTCCGTATTGTTTGAAATCGCCTTTCAGGAGGAAAATGCAGCCTGACTAGAAAAAATTTAAAACAAATGTGCAGTCGAAACCACTAATGATGTGATTGGGTAAAAATAATCAAGGATTCCCACAGCGAGTCAATGAAAACAGCGCATTTTAGGAGACCCGCTCAAAATGAGTCGGGAAAATCCGGCACAGAGATTTGGAACACAATGGCGGCCGCTATTTATTGATATGTCCACATACCTACTATAAATGACATCAACAGACTATGAACTGTAAATAGGCCCACCGTTCTGGCAACCTTGTTCTCCTCAAAGGAATGCATGTCAGCTGATGATGACATTGTGTGCCCAAATGAAAATTAAATTCAAAAGAGAATATACATCATCTAAAAATTATGGCTATAATGCAATAAAACAAGCCAGAGCTGGTTCTACCTAATAACTAATGAATTTTAAAAAGATATTGTTGAAATGTGTCAGTAATGAACGTGACATGATACATGACACTGAACATTCATTCAATCGATTCATTCAAAACATTAATTTAGGAATTAAACCAGTTGCTGTCTTTATCAGTGAGTCATAAAATCATTCAGCAAATTATTTGTTCAAAATAGTCATTTAGTGAGGAAATCATATTGGCTTTGTTAGGAGTGAGTAATTGAATCATTCACTCAAACGATTCATCCAAAGGCATTGATTCAATCATGACTGAAAAACACCACCACTTTATGTTGTTTGGTGATAAAAGGTATTATGATGTACATTTTATAAATAAAAATATTATATATAGGCCTAGTTAGAATTTGTTAAGCATAATGTAAAGTATTTACGATAAAATCTAGCTTGGAGTCAATGAGTTTAGGAAGGTTAAAAAAACCCTGCATAAACCAAAATTATATTCTTAATTAATAATTTTATAAATATATAAATGTTAATTAATTATTAAATTAATACAAAAATCTTTATTTAAAAACGTTTTGTTATGTTGACTTTTTTTTTCTAAATAAAAATGAAAATTGTACATATAAACTTTATGAATGAACTGACTGTTTCCTTTCCTCTCTCCTCCTCTCATATTTTGCAGGGTGTGCAGCCCAGCGCCTCATTAAAACCATAGATCATAAATTGAACACTGACTTAGAGGGGCTAATCTGGGATTTAGAAGCCATTCAGTGAAAAAAGATAATTAATTTCACTCACATTCGTCGACCACATACTGGGCGAAGAGCTTAGTGAAGATGCACATGAATTAGAGCAAGTCTTTAGAAAGTTCTAGGTAATCCCATGCAAAATGACTTTAGGAACGGTGTTGTTGACATGGTTGAGTGCGGCCTCCGAGCAGGACCGCTTCACACACATTAATGCAGTGAAGAAACTGAGCGCAGTGTAAAAGAGGAATTCTGGAAAAAAAAAAAAAATCTACTGCCCCATGCTAAGCTGAAACTACATCCGTAACAATCATGAACAAGCAGCAATGTTTTCAGTGAGCACACTGGTGAGGGAAAAATACTGATTATAGCATTTATAGCAACAATGAACACAATGTGAAGGAACAGGTCAAAAACATATCATTTTGCAACAATGCGAAATATACAGTCATATAATTTTGCCTTTTATTGCACTATATTTTTAAGGAATATGTGGGCTGACTCAGTGCCGACACTTACTGTTTGCAGATGTTTTGTAAGAAATTTATATTTTATTATATATATATATATATATATATATATATATATATATATATATAATATTCAAGTTAATGTATTTAAATGCTCAAATAATCAGTGTTGGGTAAAGTAATCAGATTACTTTTTTCAAGTACGAGTAAAGTATTACACTACTTTAAATTAACAAAAAATATATGATTTACTTTTTTTGTTTAATTATTTTCTGACATGTATTGACTGACAGCTCTCTTGTCTCCATGTTGAGAGAAATGGGAGTAAGTGCAAAGGGTTTGTGTGTGAACTTGATGCTTATTGTAGTTCTAGACTAATGTGAATATGCATAACTCATCTCACTTGAACAAAAACAGATTTGGTATTCTTCAAAATGAATAAAATGTAATAATGCAAATAACAAAAATATACTTCATGTATTTAATCTCACTTTATTAACCAATGTCTTTGCTGCTGATCTTTAACGATCCAATTCAACCATATTAAAAAACAAAAATGACTAAACATCAAATATGCTTCTTTTTTTTTCATTGCAGAAGAACTTTCTTCTCTTGCGCCCATTCTTCTGCGATTCAGAATGACAGCACAGCTGAAAGGTTTGTTTGTTCCTTCAGCCTGAGCCTTATTTGTGTCACTTTTAATGTGAAAGGGCCTTTTCATTTGCCAAAAATATTATTTTTGTTATTAAAAGATAGAGCCAGACCGATATATTGGCCGGCCGATATTAGGCATTTTCCAAACTATCGGTATCGGCAGTTATAATGGCCGATAAATGAATATTTCAAAAATAAAATAAAAATCATATTATATATATATATATATATATATATATATATATATATATATTAGTGCTGTAAACGATTAAAATATTTAATCCGATTAATCGCATTAATGTCATAGTTAACTCGCGATTAATCGCACATTTTTATCTATTCTATATATCTTTTGATTTCTTTTTGTTACATTATTTTTTCTCATTTTAATGCTCTTATCAACATGGAAAAGTGGATTGGCTTGTTTAGTGCAAATGTTTTTTTATTATTGAAAATAACATTGGAATAGTGTTAAATTTCACACTATATAAATAATCTCTCACACAATGTAACACTGTCTACCAATAAAAGGGTGAAAAAAATACTGACAGGTCCTAATATTGACGAGGGGGTGGAGAATTCGCATCAGCTGTGTGTGTGTGTGCTTGGCCATCATCAAGTGGTGTTTCAGACATGGACGTGCTGCGATGATGATAGCTCAGTTCACAACGACAAAACACACAGATCACTTGGTCTTGTCAATGGGACAGTTTGGCAACTTTTTAAAAGTAAACTTTCCAATTCAGAATCTTAGGGCATCCATTTCGGTGTCTCGCGCTCGTCATCCACTCAAAACGTAACGTTACTATTTGGCCGGCTCGCAAGCCCAAACGAGTGTGTGCGGCACAAAACATCCTCGCGCTGCGCTCTGAAACACATTCATGTCAATGGCTTGCGCCGCGCTGAGGACGTTTTGTTGCTTCTTCGACCAAAGAGCAAGCGGATCTAGCTAGATCGGAAAACAAAACAACAGGCATGCCACAAACACACGTTTCGGCTTTGAGTGGATGACGAGCGCGAGACGGCAAAATGGATCAGGACGCATGCCGCGTCCTGTTGCAAAAGCATGTGACAAAAAGACCGTTAATCGCGCGATAAAAAAATTAACGCGTTAAATGGGTTTGCGTTAACGCCGTTAATAACGCGTTAAACTGACAGCCCTAATATATATATATATATAAATTATCATATTATTTTAGTTACAACTCATGAATAACTACAAATAACTAATGTTAGTGAAATCTGTTAATGTTTTATTGCGCAGTTCTGAAATTAAAAAAATATCGGCCGATATATCGGAATATCGGATTTTAAAACCAAAAAAAATTTGTATCGGTATCGGCCTTCAAAATCCTTTATCGGTCAGGCTCTATTAAAAGACCAACAAGTGAGCCCAGTCCAGGTGAGAAAAAGTAACACAAAATTAATACAGCACATTACATTCCCATTACAAGTTTTTTTAGGGAGTAATGCAATTGTAATTCAAACTCATTACTTTAAATTGTTACATTAAGCAAAGCAGAATGAGCATATCGTAGTGTAAAACATATTTTTAATATAAATTCATTTAGTCTTGTTCCATAGTAGTTTATTTTATATTAAGTCTCATCCTTAGCGGGCATGATGTAACAGATCCAGCGACTTATTTTGTTTGTGAAAAAGCGAAAACTTAGAATATGTTAAACAGGACCAATGAGATTGCAGTATGGGTGGGTCTATCAGGTCAACAAAATGTTTTGTTGCTTGGCTGGTTAAAAGAAACGATCATCTATTTTCATATCAAAGTGCACAATTATGTCATGTAAAATCTCAGAGGTCAGTGTACTTTTATTCCTTAAAAATAAATGGCAAAACACAACATTAGCTTAGTCTTTCTCATTGGGTGTGGCATTAAAAATCTGGTCTCAGTTTAGTAGTCTATTGACGAACACAAAGACTCATCCCTTGGATGTCCTAATAGAACATGTGATAACCAAAGTTCTGATTGCACATGTAATCAGAAAAGAGGGACACTCGATGTTTACGTTTCCACAAACCATCCGCATGAACTCCAGTGTCGTCATCCTGAAATCCAAAACAGATGTCACCTCATGACTGGATGAACTGTTTAAAGCGATAGCGACCGAAACATGTTCAAACAAGTACATTTTTCTCACAGACAGAAGATGGAGGTCTGAAGTTTAAATAAATACATCAGGAAAAGGGGAGTTTGGCAAAAAAAAGCAAATCCGAAGGGGAGTCAAAGGCAGTCCAAGCTTATTTTTCTTAATTTGTTTGTTTAAATTTCACTACGGCGTTATATAAGATGGTTATGTTAATTTCAGTCGTGTGCGATGTGGTGTCTAAAAGTATTAATCATTGGCAGCAAAGCAACAATTACACCTGTGCCTTTTGTGTTCAGCACACAAATGAAAGCTCCTGTCCCAAGTCCGTACTGCGTGTCCGGGATTACCGTGGCTCGTTAATCAAAGGGCTCCCGGCAGGACGGGGCAGGCCTCTCCGTGGCAGAGAAAAGTTCGCCCTGGGTGATAGCAAGCCTATTATCATATTATCACCTCAGGCACTGCTATTAAACTGGAAATTGCAGACCAGGGTTTTTAAAAAAGGGACATTCATGTGGAGATCAGTGGAACAGCTTGTAGCCACTTCAGGCCTCTCTTGTCCACGATTTCCTCTGTTTTGTCTACTCCTTCTCTGCTTTGCTGTCGCTTGGTTTGACTGTTTTGGATTTTTCTCTTTCTTTAATTTTCTTGAACTCTCAACGTCAGTGTCTTCGGCTCGTGACAGTTCTGTCAATTGGAAGAATTAGATGTGGTGTCTGGCATAACATCGGGTCAGCGGTCTGGCCAAATCCTAAAATAAATCAGTGATTCTGCCATTACAGTCTCTCCAACTGTCTCGTATCTAAGTCAAAAGCAGTAAACTCTCAGCCGAAAAGTGCACAATAACTGAATTCACTTGCGCTACGAGGTAACATATTTCATTGATTAATATTTACAAAATACTCTACTGACTAAATGAATAATAGTTCAGTTCAGACTGATTTTGAATCTCACAGCTAGTTGCTGTAGGTTGATTCACTAAAAAGAACTGGCTCATTAGAGTCGTTTGTTTGGGAATCGCACTAAACTGATTTTAAATAAAATCGTTCTTAATTGGCGTCAATGAGGAACCATTCCTTTCTTAAGTTTTTACAAAACGTTCTTTGTTCTTCACACTAAGAAAAAAAAGAAAGCCTTTTGCTCTTTGGAATCTTTATTTTTAATTGGTTGTACTGCATGTTTTTGATTTGTTAAAAAGAACTGGATCATTTGAGTCATTCATTCTTGAACTGCACTGTATAACGCTGAATGTTTTTGATTCATGGCAAAAAAGATTTGATTCATTAGAGTCGTTCGAGGATTGGATAAAACTGTTTGGACTGTTTGTTGTTGGATAAATGCAAAAAGAGTAGACTCCTTCGTAACCAGTTCAGAGTTTGTTGTTAATTTAACACAAAAGAACCGATTCATTAGAGTCATTCGATAATGTTCTTGAGAGTCGTTTGAGAATTGGATTAAACTGTTTGGACTGTTGTTGGATGAATGCAAAAAGAATAGACTCGTTCGTTCTGGAATAATGCTACACTGGTCGCGAGTCGCGACTCGCACTGTATGTTTTTGATTCATTGCAAAAAGAACCAGTTCAGAGTTTGTTGTTAATTTAACACAAAAGAACTGATTCATTAGAGTCATTCGAGAATGTTCTTGGAGAGTCGTTTGAGAATTGGATTAAACTGTTTGGACTGTTTGTTGTTGGATGAATGCAAAAAGAATTGACTCGTTCGTTCTGGAATAATGCTACACTGGTCACGAGTCGCGACTCGCACTGTATGTTTTTGATTCATTGCAAAAAGAACCAGTTCAGAGTGTTGTTAATTTAACACAAAAGAACCAATTCATTAGAGTCATTCGAGAATGCTCTTTAGAGTCATTTCAGAATTGGATTAAACTGTTTGCACTGTTTGTTGTTGGATGAATGCAAAAGAATAGACTCGTTCGTTCTGGAATTATTCTACACTGGTCGCGACTCGTCGCTGTATGTTCTTGACTGATTGCAAAAAGAACCAGTTCAGAGTTTGTTGTTAATTTTACTCAAAAGAACCGATTCATTAGAGTCGCTGCGAGAATTGGATTAAACTGTTTGCACTGTTTGTTGATGGATGAATGCAAAAAGAATAGTCTCGTTCGTTCTGGAATAACGCTACACTGGTCACGACTCATGCTGTATGTTCTTGATTGATTGCAAAAAGAACCAGTTCAGAGTTTGTTGTTAATTTTACACAAAAGAACCGATTCATTAACGTCATTTGAGAATGCTCTTTAGAGTCATTCGAGAATTGGATTAAACTGTTTGCACTGTTTGTTGTTGATTGAATGCAAAAATAATAGATTTGTTCGCTCTGGAATAACGCTACACTGTGCTGTATGTTTTGCATTGCAAAAAGAATCAGTTCAGAGCTTGTTGTTCATTCAACACCAAAGAACTGATTCATTAGAGTCATTTGAGAACTGGCTCATTAGAGTCATTTGTTCGGAATCCCACTACGCTGCTTGCGTTGTATGTTTTTATTCACCCTAAAAAGAATTGGCCCTTGATTTAGCGGTTTTGCTGAACTATAGAGGAAGGAAACTAGGCCTATGTCAAAGCATTTTGGTGTGATGTACAGAAGAATGCATGTCAAAGAATGTTTAGCAGAATCAAACTTTTATCTAATTTCTTCTCAGATAACCCTTCAACCTCAAATCGATATTACATACATATTTATTTATACATCTGCTGTTCACGTTGGGGTGAAAATAATGACTAGCGGAATATCACACAGGCTATACTCCTTTGCCAAACGGCTGGCTTTTGGATTTCTAAGTCTCTCATTGGATAAATTACCCAGTTTCTGGTCAGTGTATCACACATTACTTGAATAATACCCCTCAGAGGAGTCCATATCGAGTCCAACCCACTAATGTGATACATGAATAGGCATGGAGGCATCCACACCTCCCCTGGCCACAGCTAAAGCGGTGGTAACAAAGCCCAGGGTGATGGAGGGCCCAAACCACGCCTGGCCCCATAATGAGCGGGTAATTAGCAAGCGGGATTACAGCCCTGCCGTCCACTGAGAAATTAGCATTAATCAAAGAGTTGGTCAGGAGGAGAGAAGTATTGGTCACACCGGGGTCTGATGGTCCTGCTGGACACTGAATGGCAATGAGTCGCCTAAGGCACGGACGCAGCACCAGACCCTTTAATTGCCACCAGTGTTTTAGAACCGGGGCGACAATCAATGGCTTCCCATTGCTCAATGGGGCTGGGATGGTGAGAAAGGGGAAAGTGTGAATGCTGGCAGGTGCTGAGGCCCAGCGGAATGGACTTCGGGGGAAACATGATCTCACTCAGCTCTCCATGTGCTGTGCGTTTGGTGAATAATGTGGTCGGTTATTTGCGTGAAGTTTATATTTGAGGCCTGACCTTGGCTGGAACCTTTGAGTGATTATTATTCTGTCTCATGCTTACTTTTGGCACGTAACAAAATACATCTGTAAGTCGACATGCTGAAAAGTCCCTTCAAAGTGTCCTTACGTAAACCCATCGGTGATGGTAATCCATGTGGTGATTGTCCACGTTTGTTGGCATGTTTTAGCATCTGTGTATGAATCAACACAGCAATTACTGTAAGCCTTGTCACTTTGCAAACTTTTAACAAAATCGTGGTGAAATTTCACAGGTAAAATGGTCCTTTGTTTATTGTCAAAAGTGTAGCGTTATATAAAGCACAGCTAACACAGAAGTCACTTTCTGCTGGTTAAACACATGACCACTCAATGACCAAAATTTGGCTGCAAAATTCACTAAACCACTGTTTAAAACCAAGTCATCAATGTATTGAATATTGCAGTATTTAGTCTAAATGATATATTCATGCACATCATAATTTCTTTTAAATGGATGTGCCAATGTAGAAAATCCCAATGATCCAACCATCCAATAAATTCTCAAGCGACAAAATCAAGTTCCGCCCTACATTTTTTCTTGTTTGAGAAGCCGTTTACTTATACATCACAATAGGGAAGAAAAGACCACCACAAATTTAGTTTAATGCCAATTTCAAAAAACATGTTCAACTGCATTTGCTTGCAGGATACAATAGTTCCTTCATTTGCTTTGGTTTTAAAAACAATTCAGTTTTTAACAAAAACCAAACCAGTCTAGGCCTATTCTCTGGACTCTCTAGGTCAATAATTATCCAAAAAAGTTGAAATTTTGCATTTGGTTGGCTGTAACAGGGTCATTTACAAAAGGGACGGGACAAAATGCACCCAAAAGCATATAAATCCTAAAGGAAAACTTGAACAAAAATTGATGAGCATATGTGTCATAACATGTTGAAGAAGCATGCACAGTTTCATGGATATCGGACCATAGGTGGTGCTAAAACTGTTAAAAAGCATTAAAACCATGTATTTCCAATGATAAATTGCCTGTATTGGCTGTTAATGGTGTTTTCCATCTATTATGTAAGTGGATAAATGTATGTTAAATAAAACTGAATGCATTTTGATGCTTTTGTGCTTAAGTGCTTGAACCCCGATAAATGCTGCTTGCAGCTTTAATTATTATTATTATTCCGCCGTAAAACGTGTCGTACATATCTAAACCGTAAGTGCTAGAGACTTGATATTTGGGATTAAGGTAGCACAGAAATCGACAAGTGGTTGGTTATCAAATTATGAGCCAGATTGGCCCATAGGTGGCGCTACAGCAACCAAAAACACTGAATTGCCCATAACTCCTAGACCGTTTGAGCTAGAATCATGAAACAAAAAAATGTGTTATGTCGAATTTTGTCCAAAACCTACTTTTGCAAACTAGTTTTTTTTGCACAATCAGGACCAAACCAGTTTAGGCCTATTCTCTGGACTCTCTAGATAAATAATTATCAAAAACAATTTGTGATGCGATCTGGGAAAACCCGTCGGATGTCGCGCTGGAACGTTTTCAGTAAAGTCTAAAAATAGACTGAATGTCAGTTTTTTGTCAAAATTTGTTTTTTATTAAATTATTATTCTATAACATCTTGTTTATCATCTCTGAATATAACTTGGGGAAATTCACTAGTTTACTGCAGAAAAATAGCGATTTATAATGACCAGCTGAAAAGACTGCGTTTCACTTTAATAACATGCACGCAGGCGGAGCGGAGGGGTCAACACCATAGGGGAAACACAAATCTCCCGTTTAGCTCTCCTTCTCTTAACACTACAAAGACAGTTCACCTATCAAAATAAACCACATAACAGAATAAAGTCCAGTCCTGGGTGAACTACAACGGCACGCAAGTTATTTATTTATTTATTTTTATCCAGCGTTATCGTGTGGTATGATGCGGACCACAAGAGAACAGCAGAGTTTGAAGTTGCTCGTCTAAAAGACCTTGCTCGCCTCTCAATCGTCCAATTTCAAAACGGTTTTCACAGGATGAATTTTGAGTTTGTAAGCTTTAGAATGATACCCAATCTATGATGATTACTAAAATATGTGATATGTAAAAAAGGCAATAAAAAGGGAGCGCCAGTCGTCGCGCTAGCAGGATGCGACAGTTATTTAAACCTGTTTTTCTCAAAATTCTGTTTCTGAAAATCATAGCGATCAGCTGACTTAATATAACCATACCTTTTGTTACAGACAACCAATAAAATAAATAAAAACAGATTTGGAAAGGGCTTGAACCCAGCTTTAATATGGTATCAAAACCTGTAATATGTCAAATTTCACCATGTGGTGGGTTTTCCCAGATCACATCACATTTAAATTTTGCATTTGGTTGGCTGTAGCAGAGTCATTTAGATAGTGGTCTGTGGCAAAATTCAGTCAAAAGCCAGTAAATCCCAAAGAAAAAGTCCGAACTTCACAAAAATTGATGAGCATATGTGTCAGAACATGGTGAGGAAGCATGCCAAGTTTCATGGAGATCGGACCATAGGTGGCGCTATAATCATCAAAAAGGTCTTTCACTATAAGTGAACTGCGTGCGTGCCTATGTTAAATTAAAATGCATTCCGACATGTTTCACGCTGAACGATGGACAGCTAACACAAGAATCCCACAAAAAACTCCAGCGTACATCTGACGGTTTGTGTATGTGTGTTTTCCTTGATTTATAGGTGGATGACCCACACAACGTCAATTTCGCTGAAGCGTTGTATATTTACGCATGCTTTTAAAACCCCAACCCAGCTGGCCGGGTAATTATGTCGACTTTGGGCGATATTCTAGTGAGAAGGGATCCCTGCTGCGGTCAGCCTGGATCCAACCTGAATCCAATCCACTGTAAACACAGCAGAAGAGCACAGACATCTCTCTGTCTACTTTCTTACACTGTATCTTGAGCTAGATTAAAGGTACACATAACATAAAATATGCTTGCCATCTGAGATATATAGGTCTTCGGAGAAAATAAACCTGTCTCTGTAGAAAAAAAAGTCAAGGTCTGACATGTTAGCATGATTCTGTTCGCCCCTGCTAGTTGATAATGTAAATAAACAGCCGTGAAAACCTATTTTTCCATTCAGAAGTTGGCTATTGTGTATAATATATGGTTAGATATAGCCAAGACAACTCCTATTGAGATGAATGAATGAATTAAATTACGTTAAACTGACTTAAAACGTGTTGAATCTTATTGAACTTATTCAACAAAACAAAAAATGTATTTTGATGAGTTAAAACAATGTAAAAACATGTGTTGTCATAACTTATAGATCATATCATTCTTACCATACCTTTCTATGGCAGGAATAGTATGCAGGGCTTGACATTAACTTTTTGAGGCACTTGTCCTTCGGACAAGTCAATTTCTGCTTCATTTGTCCATGCACAAAAGTCACTTGTCCGGGTAAAGATTTATAATTTTATCTCAGGGCTGCACGATTTGGGGAAAATGTCATATTGCGATTATTGAGGTCAATACGGTTGCGATATGCGATTGCGATATAATAAACAAATGGTTTCATGAGTCAACTTGTTTGGTTCTAAACCAAATGATTAGTGATAATTCTGAAATTAGCAATAACAACTAAATGATTGATAACACCTATAATGATCAATAAGCCATTGATGTCTGGATAAAAACTTAACTGTCTAACAGGTAGGACATATACAGAAATTGAATAAAGTTATCAAACAGTCTGCGCTGCATAAATTATAAATCATATATAGACTACTCCTTAATAAAGCTACACAAGTTCTTTAGTCAAGAGCAGTGAGTCATTTTCTCTGTTCCCTTTGTTCTTTCATTAACTTTACTGACAGAACGCTTTATTGGTAGCTGGCCCTTTAAGAGCAGCCGCTGTGGACAGAGACGCGGATCTCACACGCGCCTCATTCTCTCACGAGTCACAACTCTTTATGTCCATCATAAGACTGCTCTTATGTTATGAAGATGCTCGACAAATGACATTTTGGCTTAATTGTGTGTGTTGTTGATGTTCGTTCAAGCGCGAAAGAGAACTTCTAGCGCGCGGTCTGTGCATGCGCATTATACTGCCGCGCGTCTTTCTGTGAGTCACATTCAGGACATTCACAGGCAGCGCAAAAAATGTGTTTGTTTCAAATCAGTAAAATTAAATCTGTAAAATAGACGTAACGAGTGGCACATAACGTGAAGTAACATGGCATTTTATTTTGTTTGAAATTTAACTTGTCCGGTTGGACAACTAATTTTCTCTTCTACTTGTCCTACAAAAAATCCACTTGTCCCGGACAAGCGGACAAGCCTTAATGTCGTAATGCATGCGATTTCAAAATCAGCAAGTTTTGCTTCTGTCACCTAATGAAATTTAGGCGATTGTAGCTGTCTGCTAAACTTCCTGTCCTCTCTCACTGCTTTTTTGTGTTTTTTCAGTCTTACGGGATCCCTCTGAGTGAACAAAACCTGAGACATTGCAGCAAAATCCCAAAACTCAGCACAGTCCACATCAGCAGTATCCTGAACAGGATCTTCCCATCTGAGGGAGCGACGCACAGCGGTGGAGGACACCAAGCAGGTGTGTGTATGTGTGTGTGTGTGTGTGCGCGTGTCCCTCCGGTCAGGCATCATTAACTCTCCCAGTGGCCTTGGCTCTTAACCCTCCCCCATGCCTGGGGCCAGGACTGTGACGGCACCCTGACAGCGGGTGCATGGTGTCGGGGCAGAACCCTCATGGTTTGTGTGTGCCGTTCACGCTCCACTGATGCACTGCGGCCTGACAAATGAGAGCCTTACCCGTCTCTCCATATCTCGCCCTCATCCCACCACCCGTTCGCATTCTGAGCCCGATTCGAGTTACGCCACTGATGAGCAGTCAATAGAGTCAGTGTTCGGTGCTTTTGTGCAGTATCATTCCAGTTGGAGATGGTGGCAGCGTGTGCTTGACGTATACCAAGTGCATCCTTTTTAGTCCGTAGGCTTTTGCCATTGTGCCCTTAATTGTTCAAATGGAGGATGTTGTTATATGAGGTGTCTCATATATTGGACTTGTCTTCCTCCATAAATCCTTTTGGGTGACGTACGACGGGACGCTGGAACAAAGCAGGACTGTGGCCAAGAGACCTCTTACTTTTGACAAAGTGTAGAAACACCACCTCCTATAGGTCAAATGAAGAGCAGTACTTCAGCCTACTCAAGCATCTTGAGACAACTAAAAGAAAAATTCAAGATTTGTTATCATAACATTTTTTCTTTTGTCAAATCAACTTAAAAATGTATTTAGTTCAGATAACTTATTATTTTGAGTTTCTGATGTTTAAATCAATCTCCTTCATTGTATTAACTTACTTTTTTTTCCAGTTCAATCAACTTAAGGTTTTCAAAGGCCGCCAAGTTACTTAATTTTAAGTTAAACCAACAATATTTTGTTCTACAGTGAATAAATAATGCAAATACATGGAAATATAATAAATTAGATATTATGTAAAGATATGAATTATCTAATGAGGAGTAAAGATTATGTTACGACAAATTACATGTAATTAAATGGAAAAATATAGAAAACATAATTTGTTATATATATATATATATATATATATATATATATAGTTGCTGCCTTATATTTTTAAGTACAATCAACTTGGATCAACTAAATGAAAAATATAGAAAACATAATTTGTTATATATATATATATATATATATATATATATATATATATATATATATATATATATATATATATATATACACACATAGTTGCTGCCTCATATTTTTAAGAACAATTAACTTGGATGTTTAAGTCATTTCAACTTAAACTGCATTAAACTGACTTAGAGTTGAATTGTGTATAAGAC
>JAQIUQ010004216.1:100000-127500 GCA_030378365.1 Hybognathus amarus
ATGAATCTTCCCCGTCAACGTGCTGCGTCCACAGCTTCATTGCAGTGGGGCTGCGCGGGTGACGGGAGACGATGACTGACTGCATTTCTGCTGAGTCATAGACTGCGTCGAGAGCCTCGGCACGGTACTCGATTTGTTTCAAGCAGGCTAACCCAAACACACACACACACACAGAAGCAGATTAGCTTACAAGACTACGCTTGGATTGAAGGTCACACAAACACACACACTTCATAAATAGTGACGATTGAGAATCCGACCAGTTAGTGTGTGTGACCTGCACTTGTTTGTGCACAATAAACAATGTGGTAGCTCTTTATTTACAGGCCTTTTTCGCATGAGCAAACTATGTCCTTATGGTAGTATTAAATGGTAATAAGGTACTGAACCCTAAACCCCACTCCTGTACTTTTGTGGGTAAGTACACTATAAAGTACATCAAAACTGCACATACTGTAAAATGAAGAGCAATGAACAATGTTTTGAGACCATCGACGCCGTCCAAATGAGGCAAATGTCACCGTCAAGCAAGAGGTCATATGCGCAATTTGACACCGTTGAAGAAGAAACTCATTTTATCTGATTGCTTTTGCTCTCGTGAGAAATTTCACCTCATGTTTTTCATTTCCTTCTTGGATTCCTGTTGCCGCCTTTAGAGCAAAAAAATAAAACATTTAAGTTTTGAGATAAAGTTTAAAATAAGAAATTAAGTCACATTAGGGAACATAAAGTCACGAATGTGAGGTATAAGTTAACAATTATGAGAGATTTTGTAGAAATTACTAAAAAGTAGTGGTTATGAGAAGTAGCCTACAGTAGTTGCAATTTTGGGATATAAAGACGTAATTGTAAGAAATAAAGTAGAAATTATGAGAAGTGTCAATTGAGAGAAATAGTTGTAATGTCTGAGATAAAGTTTAA
The DNA here is from genome assembly GCA_030378365.1 of Hybognathus amarus. Taxonomy (NCBI): domain Eukaryota; kingdom Metazoa; phylum Chordata; class Actinopteri; order Cypriniformes; family Leuciscidae; genus Hybognathus; species Hybognathus amarus. Next base: position 100,922 of record JAQIUQ010004216.1, read on the forward strand.
AATAAGAGAAGTCAGAATTGTGACAAAGTAACAAATGTGAGGTATAAATTCACAATTATGAGAATAAAGTCACGAATTGAGAAGAAATATTTGCACATTTGTGGGATATAAAGTAGAAATTACTAGGAAGTGTTGCAATTATGAGAGAAAAAACTCGCAATTACGAGAAAAATTAATTGGAAATGATAAAAAAATATAAGTTAGGAGAAATATAGTAGTTGCTATATTTGGTTCGCAAAGTCAACATAGTTTGAAAAGTAGCAACTGAGAAATAAAATATAAAATAGAAACTACAAGAAAAAGTAGCAACTGATAGAAAAAGTTACAATTTTGAAAGAAATCTAAAGAAATCTTCAAAAAACAATTTGCATTGTTGAGAAATTTACTTGTAGTTATGAAAAATAAAGTATTATTTTACTAGCCTACAGTAGTTGCAATTTTGGGATATAAAGACGTTATTGTGATAAAGTAGAAATTATGAGAAGTGTCAATTGAGAGAAATATTTGTAATTTTGAGATAAAGTTTAAAACGAAAGTCGGAATTGTGACGAAGTGACGTGAGGTATAAATTCACAATTATGAGAATAAAGTCACGATTAAGAGGAATATTTGCACATTTGTGGGATATAAAGTAGAAATTACTTGGAAGTGTTGCAGTTGTGAGAGAAAAAACTTGAATTCATGTAGAAAAATTAATTAGATATGATTGAAATTGAAGTTAGGATAAATATACTAGTTGCTATATTTGGGTCGCAAAGTCAAAATAGTTTTCTATAGAAACTACAAGAAAAAGTAGCAACTAAACAGTGACAATTTTGAAAGAAATCTTCAGGAAAAAAAGTTGCATTGTTGAGAATTTAAGTTGCAATTATGAAATATAAAGTATATATTACCGCACAAAGTAGCAATTACACACAATTATTGTACTTGTGAGATTTAAAGTTGTAATTAAAAAAATATGTTTTTAACAATTCAAATTTTTTTTTTAAGTCTGAGTCAGAAACAGCCTTTGTAACAGGCTTTCAAGTATTAACGCATGCAAAGCTTTGATCAGAAAGCATTTATCAGGGAGGCCAGAAGATTCGCGGCTGTGAACAGAGCTCTGTTACAGAAGGAACTGGTTCATCATTTTCTTTACGGGCTGTCGAGAGTGACAAGGACAGCTTGCTTGGCACAGTGTCAACCAGAAATGCTTGTCAATAACACGAGTGTATGAACGCTTCTGCACTGCATCTGCACTTCAATGCACCACACTTTTAGAGACGAGAGAGGGAGAGATTTCATGACTGTTGAATTCTGGGAAGGGAGCAGAAATGTTGCTCTCACTGTGTGATTTCGCAGCTGTGCTCTAGTCACACTTAAAAATGTCGGAATATTATTAAATTTAACCAATTAGAGTCATTTTTAACTTGCATGTGGCTAAAGTGTCTAGAAAACTTTTGGGTCCATTGAATGACCTCACCAAGCTGCCATTAGGCTTATACAAAACATTACAGGCCCCATGATCTCAGCTGTTTCCTGTTAGTCTTGTCTTGCATATCAGACGCTTTAGGTGGACACAAGGCTTTTGACATTTCAAGGACATCCATTTGAATTAAATCTGCCCACTACTCATAAACACTTTACTCATGTCTGAAGTTGTGTAAATAGTGTTGTCGGCCATTTTGTAGTGATGTTCAGTTTGTAAATTAACAACTAAAATCCCCAAACTATTCATTCTTATACCTACAATGCACTCTGATTTGTAGTTAACTTGCTGAACAATCCAATGGGGACTCAATACGAGTCCGCACTTTTGTGACGTAATGCCGCTTTGACTTTCGGGCAGTCATGGCCTAATGGTTAGAGAGTCAGATTGGTATCCTGAAAGATGCGGGGTTCGATTCTCAATACAGGGTAGGAAATGACTGAGATGCCATTGTGCAAGGCACTGAACCCCCAATTGCTCCCTGGATACTAACAGCAAAATGGCTGCCCACTTTTTTCACTTTCACTAGCAGTCTGCTGCAGAGCTCGCTTCATGTTTTAGGCGGTGAATATCAACCGCAAAGGGCGTCACTACTAAGGGTGCTTTCACATCTGTAGTTCGGTTCATTTGGTCCAGACCAAGGGCGAAAATGATACTTTGTAGCATTTTTCAGAGGTTTTGGTTTGTTTGCATACCACACTGATTGGCGGAGAATTTACGATTACGCTTCCTTTTACAGTCCAGTTACCCATGTAAATACTATGTACTTATTTTAGTAACTACAATTACTGGGTAATAACTAGTACTGAACCCTGAACCTACCCTAAACCTAACCCTGTTCCATGTACTTACCTTATATTAGTCAGGATCTTTCTAGGTGAGTACACTGTAGTACGTGAGTGCTGCGGGTCGACTCTTCCAGCCCGCGGGTCCCGCTTTTATGAAATTATTTGGCCCGCCCCAGCCCGCACCGCACCACTGTCTCTATTTTTACAACCCGCCCCCGCCCCGCACCCGCGACCGTTAAATAGACAGTAGCTACTAGGCATTGTAATGTAAATGAAAATAGCCTTTATTTCAGCCTGAAAGTGCTTGGAAACATTGCCTTGTAAACTGGCAACAACAGACGATTATGAATATGAACCATAAATCAGGTCATATTAATAAACATTTTCAACATTTACAAAGCAGCATTTGTATTCATCTAATAGGCTAAACCATTTTTTTTAATTTCTTAGACCCCCCACAAATATGTCTTGACACGCTGGAAGTGGACATTTTGTGGCGCTACTTAGTATATTTTTCACACGAGTTGCACTTCAGGTAACCGAGACTACTGTTGTCTCCTGCTAGCCTGCAACTACTGCACTTATGAGAACCGCTCCCAAACATTAGATTTAGCAGCCTGACCTTTTTTCTTTGAATCATGTATATTCCTGACCTCAATTTCTCCCGCACCTCGTCTTCCATCTTCACTTATATTTCTCCGTTGTTGTTGTTGTCGAGGCTGGCGGCGAGAGCTGCTTGCCGCGCCGCTTCCGTGACGTGTCACGTGACACCAAAGGTTTGGGAACCTCACGCAAGTTACGTTGCTACGGCAATCGTATTGTAACCTTATCAAATAACCTTATAAAATATGAAAATAGATATTCCCAAATATTTAATATAGGCTGGAAATTACAAGCAACATACATGGATAAAAAAATAAATAATAATAATTAATAACCCGCCCAACCCGCCCCGCAAATAAAGTGACAATTTCTTCACCCGCCCCAACCCGACCCGGGCGGGGCTTCCCCGCGGGCCCCGCGGGTTACAAGCCGACCCGCGCATCACTAGTAAGTACCGTGTAAGTACTGTACTGTAAAAGGAAGCGTTACCGAATTACTCACAATGTATGTTCAGAATCAGCACGAGCTTTATCCTTTCGCAAATCCCCCCATAAACAACAAAGTATAGACGCGATATAAATAAGAGATTCACTGTGCAGTGCGGACAACTTCAGTGTTTATGATGAGTGTTTTAGTGAGAGTGCAGAATGCGGTAAGTCAGTCATGGCTTAAAGGGAGCACTATTGGCTATAAAAATAATCATTTTGTTTTACTACGGCAGCTGGTTTAGTCCAAAAATGCGCAGTTATTTGGCAGTTGGGTCTGTTCGAGGTCGGATCACATTCTCACCACAAACAAAACATTCCAGAGTTCGTTTGAAAGCGATCCCGAGACCTCCTCCACTTGTTTGGTCCGCTTTTGGTGCGCATCCGAGTGCGAACTTGCTGCCTTCTCACCTGCCTAAACGAACTAGCCTTGTGAGACCATCCTGATCTTCGCGAGCTTTCAAGGTTTAGCTCGCAGATCAGTCTGGATACTTTCCGTTAAAGAAAATTTGGGAGCAGTTCACCAACGAACGTCCAATCAGCGTTGGCTTTGAGGCGGGTTGAGGTGTGACGCGACGAGAAAGCGCGACAGTTCAGTCCAGAGTCACATGGCGGCTTCAGCGGATGAAACTAGCATTAGCGTGGGCTCTGGAGTATTTCCTCACTGAAAGAAGAGCAAAACACTGCTCTGGAGGCTTTTCTCAGAGGAAAAGATGTTTTTGCTCTTCTCCTGACTGGTTTCGGCAAGAGTTGCTCTGATTGGTTGATTTGGCCCGTGCTATCACCAACATAGGCCAATCAGCTAACCAGTATTTTCTACCCCTTCCCAAAACTACTTCAACGGAAGGTTCCCAGATGGATATGCGGAGCAAATCCATCTGGCGGAGTCAGGTTATAAACGGAACCGCACCAAGGGGGAAAGCGAACTCTAGTGCGATTCAATATTTTTTTTGCAAAAGTGTTGTGCTGTGAAGACTCCACTATTTAGTAATTATGGTGCTTCTAATAAAGTGATAAAAAGCAGTTGCAAATGTACAGAATATACACTCATCTTTGCACCAATAAAATGTGCAACACTTTTGTTTTCACTAAGCGAGTAAAACGTGACCTTCGTGAACACGATGCATGATGGGATACGCTTAGTGTGGGATAAGCTCAGTGTGCGTTAAGGGCACTGAGCTTTGGCACTTTTAAGACCTGGGACAGTCTTGTGCAGACATGCATGCGCTCTCAAGTGGTCAAAACCACAAGTGTGGGTATTTGGACAGGCCACACGACCACCCTATGGTCTCATGGACTGCACGATCGAGCAGTGGCCATTTGGGACAGGCCATTTGTGGATGATTCAAGTATTCGGTAATCATCTTATTTTCTAAAGCAAGGTACATACACATATAGAGCACTTTCCAGTGCACATTTAAATCAGCCAAATTCACTCCCTCATTTCATTCCATTCTTCATAGCGACACGCACCATAAAGAAAATTAGTGATGGCGTAAGTAATTCTGGAACCATTTCCCACCTGATGCAGCTGCGTAGGGAATCAATGTGGTCTGCAATGCAGGATTATTTGACCCCTCCTTTGGGAGTTTGTTGTTTTTGGAAGGGTAAATGAAAGGAAGCACCCCACGCCTCCTCCAAACTGTTTCCTCCTCTTAATTTTTCGCCATCTCAAAGGGCCCTGAAAGCGGGAGAAGGAGAGATGGAGGTTGCACCTGTAGAACACCAGGGCCGAGTGGGGAATGGCCTCCTCCGCATGGAGGGAGGGTGCAGTCCCAGAGCTGCTGCTCTCTCTTGTGGGAAGTGCACTATAAATCTCTGGTCTCTTATCCGTCTGGTCTATTGATAAGCCCTGCACTGCTGGAGAACAAGAAAAGACCTCGAGAGAGAGAGAAAGAGTAAAAGAAAGAAAGGATGGAGGGTTTAGGAAAACATCTCGCCAGTAATCCCTTTTTCTGTTATATTAAAAAGTTTGGGATCAAAGTCATCTCATTCTCCTATTTAGAGAGACATTTAACAACATTGACAGCCATTTGACATGCTAGACTTAATCTAAACAAATTATGGGTGCATTATTACTATTGCACATTCTTATGGTCAAGGATTAGTTCAAATCCCTAACCCCAAGTAGCAAACTTCAGGGGTTAACTCAAACTGTTAGTTGAACTGATATGTTCAAATCGAACCATGCAATTGCTTTTCAAAGCAACTGAACTTCTTAAACCAAGTCGAAACCTTGCTGTCCAGACTATTGTTTCATGGAGATTTATAGAGATGCCTAAATCAGGCTCAGGAGAGCTTGGGCTGAGTCCCCAAAGCAACACTGGTCACCTCGTCATCCCGGAGGCTGGGGAACGGGCTAAATACTGGTTTTACATATCCAAGCAGAGTCGTACGTGTTGTAGCAAGGACACTGCAGCTCATAAGGAAGCATGCTCAGTACTGCACCGTCGGCACACACATTGGCGTAGTCGGGCCTGCTCTGCAATCACTCAGTGTGATGAAAGAGCCTCTACAGGAGTCTGTATTAATGGCAGATGTGACGGACTGAGGCAGGGCAGAGCAGCAGGACGCACTAAGATGAAATTGAAGGAGCACTTGACATTGGTCTGACATAGATTGTTTGAAGAGTCAGAAGGGATAACGAGGGGCCACTTTACAGACAACTGAAAAGTGTAACGACTCAATATTGTATGATACCTAACAATCAGAGATTACTTTGACCGATACAGATATTATCTTTAATATTATGGCCAATACAAATATGATGGCTGACGCATAAATAAAGTGTGTTGTTATATCGGCGAATTCACCTTTGGCTCAACCAGCCCCCCTTAGTTACTCTTTGCTACAGCCATCAAAACTTCATCTGGGCTCTGGTTTGGAATCAACATGGCTTTTTTTTTTTTTTTTTTTTTACTTTTTTTTATTGGTTTATAAAGATTTTTGTAAAACACAAAACAGGTCACTAGGGGTGTAACATACAATTATGTTATACACAAACTTTCCTTAACATTATGTTAATGTCAAATCAGGGGTTCCCCTTCCCTCCCCATTCTCCCTCCCTTTATCATAAGGAATCAACATGGCTTATGCTGTGACTGCTCTTCCTGCTGAAATGTTATCAAACTTTTATAAAGCAGCAAATAAAGTGTCTGCTAGAAGTAGGCAAAAGGTAGCCTAGAAATCTCAGACGCACCCTAGCGGCAGCAAAAATTATTTTGCAGCAAAGTGTGGTCTAGCAACTCTCCGTTGACTTTCGTTGTGGAAAAACCAAACTCTGGTCCGGCCAATCACATCGTGTATGGAGTTGGTGGGCGGGCTTACCAATGACGGCAGAGTTGTGACGGTTCTGCGCCGTGATTTCCATAGGTGATTTCCCTGCTAGTTAAAAACAAACAAGATGCAGCTGGCGAACAGCGATCTTTCGATTCGGCTTTGGCCGCGACTCTGGATGACTTGGAGTTAAGAGAACGTCACTTGAGTCATTCTTAAAAAGAAAGATGTGTTCGGAGTTTTGACGACCGGATACGGCAAAAGTTAAATATATCAACTTGCTCTGCTGGAGGGAAAACGCATTGAACTCACTCATCCACGTTGCTCTGCTTGGTTAGCGCTACTCCTATGGCGTGCAGAGGGATATTGAAAGACAACCTTTTATCCCTCCCCTCGGATTGAGGTATGCAAATTGAGAGTTCCCAGACCTAACATCTTGATGGGTCTTGCTTGCCAGGCTAGGCAAAAGGGGCTGCAATATGCATTCGAAGGCTACATTCAAGACATACAGGTGAAACGCAAGAAACAACAAGGCATCCAAATAGAGGCAAAAGCATAACGTTATTGGTCACAATCAAAAAATGAACCAGCGCATATCCTACTAATTGAGACGGAGGCTGAAACTAACAATATCAGGGAGCAACACTGTTAATGCAAAGCTGGGTAGGTCTCTATTCACTTCTATAATCGTTATTACAAAGCAAACAGACTACACACGTAGTATAACTGTATTAGCAGCGTGTGCTAGCGTATCAACAACCGGTATGCGAACCGAAATCATAACCTAAAACATTATAAAACGGTTCTCAACTAGTATAACTTCACAGTAAGGTTAGAAGCAAAAAAGATGTGCTTGTTGATCTTTGAGGGGTTTAGCTGACTGAGGACGTCACATAGTTTAATGCAAAGACGACACTTGTCAGGATTTGACTTCGGTTTTAGGAAGGGAAAAAACGCACACCCCCTCCAACCTCTCTGGGAAACGCATATCTGTGTTACAAAAGCACGTTCTTGGCTGCGCTGTGATTGGTCAATCTAGCATTGAGCATGGCTTGCCTGAGGCGAATTCAGCCCAATGACATAAAATATCACCTGCTAATATTGGCCGCTTCCAATCTGGAAACCGACAAGTTGCGCATCTCTACTAACAATGCAAAGTACAAAACATATCAGCACAAAAGTGATATTAAACTTTATTTACAAGTGTTTAAATAACATCAAAACATCACACAATGTCCAACGATGTGAAGCTAGTGTGGGCACAGAATGAAAAAGAAACAAAATGATGGCAACTGCATCCTGCAACATGACTCAAAGGAAGCAGATTGATGAATGGTGGGAGAGAGAGTGATTGAGCAGAGCTTGGAGCAGTGGGAACCAATGCAGCTCAGCACACACTGAGTCGTATTCTGCATGGGCTAGTCTTTCCCCAGAGCGTAGTTTGGCATATCGCATGTGTCTTTGTGTTTGGAAACGGCAAAGGCATATCCAAAGAAAAAGATGGCATTTACATAATATGATCCTGTACATCTGGTGGGTCATGTCTCATTGCGATTGACCTGAAACAGCAGAATGGAAAGAGTTAGTTCTGTTTGGGAGCAGGTCCAGGACAACACAAGCAGAAGATAAATCAGTCTCTTCCCACACTGTAGACGACAAACGTTTCCAATGCTGAAATGGATCAGTGATTGTTTTTCCATACGAGGAAGAACATCATTTAGGTTTCTGGATTCATTCCAGAGCTGATGTAAACATGGGAAATAGGGTTGGGTATCGTTTGAATTTGAACGATTCTGATTCCTGATTCCTTGTTTCGATTCCGGTTCCTGAACGATTCTCCGATTCCGATTCTTTTAAGAGGCAGGATCAAAAAAGTTTAGCTGACCTTGCTAACCAACGGTCTTTCTAAAGGAAATACTCCTTTCTGAAGGAAATACTCCTTCTGTCACAAATACTCCTTTGTCACAAATGTTGCATTTTGCCGAGATTTCTCTTTATTTTTAGAAAAGTGAAGCCACACTTTGGACCGCCAACGTAAGCTACTCATGTTCGACTCGCGTAAGCGTCTATGCCGACACTTTCCGGTAGACGCTTCTTCGTTGGTGTTGTTCAGCGAGTTTCTTCTTCCGGCTCAACGGACTGTGAATATCGGGAACTGGGAATCGGAAATTTTTACTTTTGAGAACGATTGCCGGGAAAAACAGAAAGTACAGTACCGGTTCCAAATTGGATTACTGAATTCTCGATACCCAAACCTAATGGGAAACTATTCATAAGGTTGAAACGTAGAGATAACAGAAAAAGGATTAAGTTGTTGGTTGTAGGACATTCGACTTCTCGGACATTTATTGAAGGTTTTCATGCCCTGTGATTTTCAGATTTTTTTTGTTTACCTTTTAGGGGATACAGACAACTTTTCACTAGATTACATTCCTGATGGGAACATTCATTTCTACCCTTTTATAGAACAATGTAGTACTATAGTAGTTCTTGATTTGAATGATTTGCAGTACTTTTAGTACTTTCTAAAGTACTTTGCATCTTTTAGGTGCAAATCAGGGTACTTTGAGTACTGTGCCCCCATGACAAGCTCACTTTTTTTCAGTGTACAAGGACTGCATTTGACTCTCTCTGGCCTGATATTTTTAAGTCAAACACAGATAAACCTGGTCAGTGACAGTTCTCCATTGGAAAGGCCTGTGCATTTAGGTCTGACTTGCTTTGTGAAACTGTCCTAAGGATCTATCCTAGGAGATGTGGCAAATTATAATGATGTGGGATTCTGAGACCTCTCTTCGGAGGCTTATGCTGGAACAATGTAAACACAGGAGAGCAAGTAATAAGGTCTCCAGCATCTGGGTCCCATTCCACATAACACCCTGTCTCACGCCATCCCTGCTGCAGTTAATGTTAACCAGAGACAAAGAACTGGCAGGAAACAAACAGATAGGGGGAAGGCACAGATACAAGTACATACGTCTAGAACGGCAGCATCTTCCTTTAGAATCCAAGAATATATCCAAGAGCGTGTCTGTGTGGGTACCAGGAGAAAATTCAACAGATGCAGCCCTGGTGCCAGCCATAATAAGTGCAATCTAACGACCTCGCCGTGTCCCAAACGTCCTCGCACGTTAAGCATTTAATCGCTCTCTCCCTAGAGCAGGGAGCCCTTTCTGGGGAACAGAGAGTGAGGGGTGGTGGACAGGGGCTTCAATTAAAGCTGAAGGTGTCCTTGGTCTGCCAGTTTGCTTTGATACCTCAGGAGGTCACTTGAGATCACCATGGACCTGACTGCAAGTAGTCTTTGAAGAACTTTACAAAAGGAATATTTAGGACCTTACCCATGCGCCCTTTGTTCTGTTCTCTCAGCTCTGCTGTCTGTAGAGCAGAAGTTAGTAAACCTCCAGGACAACTCTGGATAGATACGTTATTATAGCTTTGACAAACAAATCCACCTGGTGTCTCACGGGAGAGAGCTGATTTCTTTCTGTAGGTCTCATTTGTTCTGGAAAGGACGGGTATAAGGCCGTCCCCAATAGTAGTCCACGATGTCATGCGGAGCCCGGTCTGATGAACCACAATTATGCCAGAGCAAACAAAATGAGTCTCAAATGTCGGGACGGCGTAGGGAGACATCATAACAATGTAATCTTTCACCAAGACAATTCATGATTCCACATTACACAATGATGAATACCAGGTGGGCAGGTTGGGTCTATCGTTTCCTAGATGGCTCATGCTCATGCAATTGAATTATAAGACAGTAATGCCGAATTGGAAGCAATTTAGAGTTTAACCCCAGGCAGTGCTGTAATTGAGGTTGCTTTACTGAGTCCTAGTGAGGAGGAGTGTCCGAGAGGACAGTCCCCAGATCAGAGTTTCAGCAATGAGCCTAAGAGCCCAAACTGGGGCCCCGTGTGCAGTCTGGGTTGTCAGCTTCTACACGAGCAACATGCTTGGACTGACGCACAAAGAGCTTCCTGCAGGCGTGCGTTCCCAACACTTGGCTACTGCAGCTGTGCTTCCGGTCCATTCTGGGACAGGGGTGATGAGTGAGAACACACATCTGGTGAGAGGGAGAAGACCCCACCAAACACAGACACTGTTACTACCATATCTACCTCATCTGGCAGTTGGCCCAATCCAAGCTATTTCCTCTCACAATGGTATTGGCCGAGAAGTTTGTCTGAGATCGGTGTGGTGGTCGACTAGAGAACAAATCTGAAACTTAAAGTTTGAACACAAGAATAGAACAAATCTTTGGAGATCATGACTCGAAGGGTCCTAGATAAAGACCCATGTATCTGATTGACAGAAGGAAGACATGGAAATCTTGGATGACATGGGAATAGAGTAAATTATCAGCAAGCTTTTTTTTAAGGTGAACTACTCCTTTAACATTGAATGCCAGTCAAACTCGATTGATTTCTCCACTCTAAAACTTTAAGTTTTACTGTGCCGTAATATTACATCACTATAGGTGCCGAATTGTGGCACGAAACTCGGCAGGAAGGAAATCTGATGATACAAATTACAGTAACACGTCCCAGGTGTTTATTTATTAGTTCTCAAAGATGCATACCCCGACACGACACAGCTCTTAGTGAAGGTAGTTTGTTGCTATAAAATATGGGGGTTTTTAGAAAAAGGAGCGGTGAGCGCAAATGGGTCCCGAGGAAGGGATATCTTTTATCAAAAGTGTCACAATTTAAAAACAGAAGAGGCACGACAGTCGACAGCTAATTGAGAATGTTAGCAGCGTGACAGCTTTGGCTGCCAGAGGCACTTCTTAAAAGCATTGCTCTCCCAGGGCCTTGGATAAGACATTAAGAGAACAATAAACACTGCAGTGGCCCTGTTCATCAAAGCCGCCACGGCCATTTAAAAAAATAAAGGCTTGGTTTATTTGTCCACTGCGGCTCAGGAAAGAGCGGGCGTTTCTGAGGAGGAACGCAAAACAACTGAAGGAGTCATGATAAACCAGCAGGAGCATGAAATTGTCAATGAATGGACAGGTATTGTTTTGAAGCAGTGCGCTGCAAGCGACTACGAATAAACAAACTAGGTATAAAGGACTTGAGACACACAGTGTTTATGGAAGTCGGTAAACGTGAAAGAGATTGAAAGGCCAGAACTTTTAAAGCTTATAAATGACAAAAAGTCTTGAATGAAATCGCATTCTTAGATAAACTACAAATAAGCTATCGTAACATGCTGTCCTGTCTTGTTAAAACACATCAAGTCATTGTTCCCCCAGCGTTTAGTGAGTTCAGACACACAAAAAAATCTTTTCACTAGCAGCAGGGGACGCAAACATTTCCAACATGACGCAACAGCCGGAGGATTTCTAAAGTACGTGTAATAATTATTCCTGAGAGCCGTCCTTCAACATGCATAAGAGCTTGCCATAATGATCTGTCATTGGTGGCATGTGGAAGTGGCAGCGGTGAGCAAACATCTCTCTTGTATAGCTTCATTCAGGCCTGTGAGGCCTAATGAGAGTGGAGAGGGTGAGGTTAGGCCTAACAAGATGACAAATGGAGCGTCTTTTTTCTCCTGTCAGGTGTAGGGGGCCTTTAATGGAGGTTAGGGGAGTCCCTGTGGGAGTGTGAGGCTTGGGACATGAGGGAGGAGGAGGAGTAGGCGAAACAAACGAGGCTCTCATTAGCTCCTTTCACAGTGCTGGAGCCACCGGAGGAGAGACACAGGTGCCACTGAATACAAACACAAGCATTCAAGTACAAGTCCGTGCTGAGTGTCTGCAGCTCATTTATAGGATTGTGGGTAAAGTGCCTTCCTGGGTTACTGCTCTAATATGCTAAATGGAAGGTAGTAGTCATATAGCAGACACTTTTTAAGCTTTGCCAATTTAAACATTCAAGCTGAAAAAAAAGATGCGAAGAGATAACTCGTGAACACTGTGTAAGACGTTTTGTGTGCGCAAACTTGACATCCACAGCAGATGCGCAGAAAGCTGAGTCTGATAGGGCGTTGTGAATACAAAACTGAGCTCCCTTTCACGTCTTATTGCGCTCAAAAGACAATTTCACACAATACTGTCAAAATGCCATCTTGGTGACGTATCCTGAGAATCGTCAGTCGGTTACATCTTAAGTGTACGTATACTGTTGAGAAAGAAAATACATGTGTACAGTATCAGCATATTGGATCTGTGCATAATGTCTTAAAGGACAACTCCGGCGCAAAATTAACCTTTGGTCTAATTTACACAGATGGTAGAGATCAAATGTCTCAGAGATTTGATTTTACATGATTATCGAATGTAAAGAGTTATATCTCAAACTGTTTAGCTTATAATGCTAGTATATGGTATAAGAGTAATAGATATAAAAATCGTGACAGTTTATATCACTAGACAAGGCTCAAAATAGCCCAACACTAACACTGTAGCATAATCAGGGTCCCTACATGCAAAAACGAAGTATCGGAGGTGACGTTTAGGCACAGACCGTTCAATAAGAAGATTTTTTAAAAGACAGTCCACTTTACGAAAACAGGCAGGAGCCATCTTTGGAACAACAGTCTTGAGCAGTTGCAACCACGAAACAGTCGAACCAGCGCCTAATGCATGTGGTTCGAGCTGCAATGTTCTCAATGCGGTCGGTTTGCATGTAGGGACCCTGATTGTGCTACCTTGTTAGTGTCAGCTATTTTGAGCCTGGGTCATCCATGACTCAGTGATTTTTATGTTAATTACTACATGCCCCGTGTACTGGCATTATAGCTAAACAGTTTTTAGAGATAAAAACATCCGTTTTTACATTTCGATTATCATGAAAACAAATTCTACAGGAGGCAAGTTTAGCTGTACCAATGTGTAAATTGGTCCAAAAGTTCACTATTTGTGCTGGACTTGTACTTTAGAGTGACAGCATCCCACATCTATGCTAAGGCTGTCTTTGTTTTTTAATGTTAATAAACAACAGACTTAAAATACACTAAATATTATTAACTATAATAGTTTTTTTTAGCTTATATTATTAATTTGTGAAAAAAAAAAAACCATAAAAAATTTCTTAGTCAGAGAGCATTGAGTGATTCGAGTCTGTTGTTTGATTAGACATTAAAAACAAAGACAGGTCTGCGGTGAACAAGTGAGATCTGTCACTTAAAGTACAGTCCCAGCACCGAAAATGAACCTTTGGTCTAATTACACATAATTATCAGCTAGACCATTTGAGTCTGCTGTAGTTTTCATGATAATCGAATGCAAAGCGGACTGTTTTTATCTCTAAGAGCTGTTTAGCTTTATAATATCTAATTATATGGGCATGTCGTTCATTAGATAAAAATCACTAGCTAATACAACTAGCAGAGGCTGCCGCAGCTCACTCCATCACTGACAAGTGCTCACATGATAGGGGTCCCTACATCCGTACCAAGGGCATTCGAGAATCCATCCGCAGTAAACAAAACCGCGACATCTTGCGCGGGGCCCCTTTATCGGTTTTAACTAACTTTAAACTCGAGACTGTTTTCCAAAGATGGACTGTTAGCCTGTTAGAATCGATCTCTTTTAATAAATCTTCTTATTGAGCAAGAGTTGCTGTGCACTTCATGACCAATCCCTACTTTTCAATTTTCGTGTAGGGACCCTGATTACTGCTACATGGTGTTTTACGTGTCTCAACAGTTATGTTCGAGCCTTGTTAGTGGTATACACTCGGCAGAACTTTTGTGTTCGAGTTACTCTATCCGCACCTGTGGCGTTGAGCTGTAACGGTTTTTCAGAGATGTAACTCTTTCACATTCAAATAATCATGAAAACAAATATCCAGAATGGTTAACTCTTACCATTGTGTAATTAGACCGAACATAATTTTCATGTTGCCAAAGTTGTCTTTAACATTATGCACAGGATCCAAATATGATACTTGTACACATGTATTTTTATTTTCGTACAACGAGCATTTTGAGACGGGTTATTGAACTCTTTGGGCAATAAGCAGGTGAAAGGGAAGCTCAGTTTGTGTTGGCAGCTGCCCGCTTCTGCGGCAGTCTGCTGTGAATGTCACGTTTCGCACAAAGCGTTCTACACAGTGTTCGCGAGGTTATCTTTTCGCATATTTTTTCAGCTTGATGTGTTAAGTTGGCAGAACTAAAATTGCCTCTGCTACTATGACTCCTGCCTTCCATTAGCATCTAGAGCAGTAACCCCGGAGGCGCTTTACCCCACAATATTCTCTGATGACTGCGGACTCTCGGCAGCACGGACTATATACCTTGAATGCTTGTGTTTGTATTCAGTGGCACCTGTGTCTCTCCTCCGATCGTGGCTGCAGCACTGTGAGACTAATGAGAGACCCTCGATTTGTTGACCTGGCTGCTCCTCCTCCTAGTGTGCCAAGCCTCACACACTCCCCACGGACTCCCTAACCTCCCAAGGGCCCCCTACCACCCTGACAGGAGAAAGACAGCTCCAGTTGTCATCTTGTTAGGCCTAACTTGGCCCTCTCCACTATCTAGGCCTTAGCAGGCCTGATGAAGCTATCAGAGGAGATGTTCTGTCGCTCACCGCTGCAGCTTCCACATGCCACCGAATGACGGATACTTATGGCAAGCTCTTATGCATGTTGAAGGACGGCTGCAGGGAATTATCCTACGCGCCACTTTACTGAATTCCTCCGGCTGTTTGCGTAAGTGTTGAATAGTGTCAATCGCCCTGCTGTAGTGAACAGATTTTTTGTGTGTGCTGAACTACTGAGAGCAGCTCGGGGGGAACAATGAAGCTTGATGTGTTTCAACGGGACATGTTTACGATAGCTTACTTTGTAGTTTATCTGTAAGAATGCGATTAGTTCATTGAGCTGTGGTTGTCACTTTATAGACTTTTAAAGAGTTCTGGCCTTTCGATCTCTTTCGCCCACGTTTCCCCAGACTTCAGCAAACACTGTGTGTCTCAAGTCCTTTATCCTGGTTTGCTTGCTCATAAGTGGCCGGCAGCACATGTTAAAACAATATCCTGCTCGATTCATTGACAATTTCATGCTGTGCTGGTTATCAGTAGACTCCCTTCAGTTGTTTACGTTCCTCCTCAGGAGACAGCCAGTACTCTTGCGCCCGCCCAGCGGATCAATGAGAACCCGAGCCTTATTTTTTAAATGGCGATGGCAAGCTGAGGTGGGCAGGGGCCGCTGCAGTGTTTATTGTTCTCATGTTATTGAAGGCCCTGGAAGAGCAATGCTTAAATTGTGCCTCTGGCACCAAAGCTGTCGCGCGCTAACTTTCTCAATTAGCTGCCAACTGCAATTCGCGTCTCCGAGTTTTGAGATCGTGAGCGCTTTTGATAAAGAAGTATGCCTTGCTCAACCGCTTGCAACTCGCCAACTCCTTCTAAAATCCCCATATTTATACAACGAACTACCTTCCACTGGGGCTGTGCAGACGTTGAGAGGAAATGCATCTTAAACTAATAAGTAAACACCTGGGACAGGGAGTGTCTTGTGATTTGTGCTCAGTCAATATTTCCTCCTCCAAAGTCGGTGCCAGCAAGAATTGCCGGCAGCGTGATAAGTGATGTGATACTACGGCACAGGTGAGACTTAAACAGTTTTAGATGAAAAAATGAATTCAAGTTTGATGAATCGAATGTTGAGAGGGTGGTCCGCCTTAAAAAAAGCTTGCTGATGACTTACTCAGCTCCTGTCAATCCCAAGATTTCACGTCTTTGTCTTTGTTCAGTCGAAGATCTGGTCTTATCTCAGACCCTTCGGAGTCAGTGACTCGAAAAAAGATTTGTTCATCTTGTTGTCGAACTTTAAGTTTCAGATTTGTTCTATGTGCAACCACCAGCCCCGTGGATCTGACTCTCGCCCATACCATTGTGAGAGGAATAGCTTCTATTGGGCCACCGCCAGATGAGGTAGATTGTGGTCATTCTCTGTTTGGTGGGGGTTACTCCCTCCACCCAGATGTGTGTTCTCATTATCATCCTGCTCCCCAGAATGGATTCACGGAGCGGAGCCGGCAGTGCCGAGTGTTGGGGGACCTCGCGACCCCTGCAGGAAGTCTCTTCTGGTCAAGTCAACGTTGCTAGTGTAGAAGCTGATCTCAGAACTGGCACGGGCCCCAGTTTGGGCTCTAGGCTCAATCTGCTGATACTCTGATCTGGGACACTGCCTTCAACACACTCCTCTCCCACTAGGACTCGGGAGGCAACCTCAACTACGGCCACTCTGGGTTTAAACAAATACCTTCCCGCAACATTACTGTTATGATCGTGAGCATGAGCCATCTGAACAAAATGGGCCAACCTGCCCCTCTGGTCCCCTTCATCATTGTGATGTGGATGGTGTGATTGTCTGGTGAAAGATTACATGTCTCCCTCCGGCCCCCGAGCTCTGGCATTTCAGCTCATTTTGTTGCTCATAAATTGTGGTCCAGCCATTTCGAGACTACATCGTGAAACACTGCGGGGCACGGCCTCACCGTCTTCGATAATGGATTTACAGGAGGAGCGCAGCTCTCTCCGGGTGGAGACACCAGGTGAGGATCTGTTTGTCAAAGCTATAATAAGGTCTCTCCAGAGTTCTCCCTGGAGTATGAACTTTGTCATACAGCAAGACTGAGGGGGACAAGGGATGGGTGAGTCAATTTTGAAAGTTACTTAGAAGATGACTTAAAGTAGGAGTAAATGGTGATCTCAAGCTATCGTATCAAAGCAAACTGGCAGACCGAGGACAGCTCAGCTTGATCTAACCCCTCACCACCTCACTCTCTTGCCTTCCCCAGAAGGGGCTCCCCTGTCTAGGGAGAGGCGATTTGATGTCAAGGTCGAGGAGCAAGATTTGGACGCAAAGTCATAAATTGCACTTATTATGGCTGGGCACACCAGGCTCAGTGTGTTGAATTTTCTCCTGGTCACACACACGCTCTGCAGGACATCCGCTATCTAAAGGAAAAAATGGTGGGCTGCGTTCTCAGACAATTCTGTGTATCTGTGCCTTTCCCTATCTGTTTCTGTTTTCCTGCCATTTCAGTTCTCTGGTTGACATTAACTGCCAGCAGGGTTAATGGACTGACAGGGTGTATATGGAATGGGACCCATGTGGAGACCATTGCCTTGTTCTCTGTGTACATTGTTCCCAGCGTGAGCCTGGAAGATAGGTCTCGATCCCACATCATTAATTTGCCGCATCTCCCTGGATAAATTGTTCCAAAGACAGTTTCACGAAGCAAGTCTGACTGAATGCACAGGCCGTTTCCAATGGAGAACCTCACTGACCAGGTTTATCTGCTGTTTGACTTAAAAATCCTCAGCAGAGGAGTCAAAATGCCAGTCCTTTATTACACTGAAAAAAAGTGAGCTATTCACTGGGCAGTTACGCTAGAAATTACCTTATCTGCACCCTAAAAGATGCAAAGTACTTCAGTAAAGTACTAAAAATTACTCAATCATTACGATAGTACTACATTGTTCTATAAAAGGGTACAATGATGCTCCGTAAGGAAACTATCTCTGCATGAAAGTTGTTGTATCCCTGAAGGTAAACAAAAAAAAAAATTGAAAAATCTACAGGGCATGAACTCTTAAATAAATTCCTAAACGAATTTTATTATAACCAACAACTAATCCTTTTCTGTTCCTCTATGTTTCAACCTTATAAATAGTTTCCCATTAGGTTTGAGTGCTAAAAAAATAAAAATTGCTAAAAAATTGGAACCGGTACTGATTTTTTGTTTTTCCAAAAAGTAGTTCAAAAAGTTCGATTCCTGAGTTTGAAATATTCACAGTCCGTCGAACCAAAAGAAAGAAACCGCTGGACAGCCGCGAGAAAATCTCCCCGAAGTTGGCATAACCGAGCGACATGGGTGGCTCTCGTCAAGACCCAAGCTGTAACTCATTTCTAAAAATAAAATCTCGCAAAATGCAAACATTGTGACAAAAGGAGTCTTGTGACAGAATATCCTTCAAAAAGGAGTATTTCCCTTAAAAAGACCGTTGGTTAGCAAGGTCAGCTAAACTTTTTTGATCCTGCCTCTTAAAAGAATCGGGAATCGAGAATCGATTCAGGAAGCCGGAGATGAGAACAAGGAGTTGGAATCAGGAATCGTTCAAATTCAAACGATCCCCAACCCTGTTTCCCATGTTTACGTCAGCTCTGGAATGAACACGGAAACCTAAATGATGTTCTTCCCTCGTATGGGAGAACGAAATACTGATCCGTTTCAGCATTGGAAGCGTTTTCTGGCTACAGTGTGGGAAGAGACTGATTTATCTTCTGCTTGTGTTGTCCTGGATCCTCTCCCAAACAGAACTAACTCTTTCCATTCTGCTGTTTCAGGTGGATGCGCAATGAAGATGACCCCACCAGGATGTACAGGATCATATTATGTAAATGCCATCTTTTTCTTTGGATACTGCCTTTGCCGTTTCCGAACGCGAAGAGCACATGGATATGCCAAACTACGACTCTGGGGAAAGACTCAGCCCATGCCCAGGAATACGACTCAGTGTGTGACTGGTGATGGTCCCACTGCTCCGAGCTCTGCTCAATCACTCTCCCACCGTTCATGCGATCTCTTCCTTTGAGTAGTGTTGCAGGGAATATAAGTCATCATTTTGTTTCTTTTCATTCTGTGCCACTGCAGCTTCACATCGTTGGACATTGTGTGATGTTTTGATGTTATTACGCTGTGATAAAGCTCATATTTTCACTTTTTGTATTCATATGTTTGTACTTTGAGTATCTTAGTAGAGATCCACAACTTGTTCATTTCCAATTGGAAGGGCAATATTGAGCAGGTGATGTCATTTGGGCTGAATTCAGCCTTTAGCAAAAACCATGCTTGAGAAATGTAGATTGACCAATCACAGCGCAGCCGAGAGCGGCCTTTGTAATCTGCCATTTACCAGAAAGTCAAAGGGGGGTGCTCATTTTCCCTTCCTGAAACCAAAGTCAAATCCCTGACAAGTGTTGGTACTTTGATTTAAACTATGGACGTCCTCAGTCAGGCTGGACCCAAAGATAGACAAGCACTCTTTTAGCTGTGAAGCCCTGTCAGTTCAAACATTTATAATATTTTAGTTGCTGATTTAGACCAACATTCAAGTTGTTTGACAACTCACACGCAAACTGCTAATCGCCATTTTATACTTCCAATCTGTAGTCTGTTTCTCTAAGATAGGCGATTTGTAGAAGGATAGAGACCTTACCCAGCTTACATTAACAGTGTTGCTCCCTGATATTGTTAGTTTCAGCCTCCGTGCTGGGTGGTCGCTCATTTGATTTTGATCTGACCAATAACGTTCCTTTGCCTCTATTGGATGCCTGTTGTTTCTTGCAATTTTTCACCTGTATGTTGAATGTAGCCTTCGATGCATGCTGCAGCCCCTTTTGCCTAGCCTGGCAGCGGAGTTCATGGCCAATTCATCCTAGGAAGGGATAAAAGGTTGTATTTAGATATCCTCTGCACAACCATAGGATGAGCACAAGCAGAGCAGGGCAATGAATAATGAATAAATTTTCTCCAGCAGAGCAAGTTGATATCTTAACTTTTGCCGTCTGCAAGTCGTCAAAACTCGGACACATTGCTTTTAAGAATGACTCAAGTGGACCTCAAGTCATCAGAGTCGCAAGCGTCGATGGAAATACTCACAGCTGGTGCTTGTTTGTTTTTAAATAGCAGGGAAATCACCTATGGAAATCACGGCGCAGACTGGTAGTTGGCCGGCCCACCCAACTCAGTCACGGAATTGGACTCAGGACAAAAACTGGTTTCACAACAAAAATAGACCACACTTGCTGCAAAATAATTTTCTGCCCAACTAAGTCATCTAAATTTATAGGCTCTTTGCTTATCAGCAGACACTTTCATTGCTGCTTTATAAAAGTTTGATAACATTTCAGCAGGAAGAGCAGGTCAGCATAGCCATGTTGATTTGCCTTATGATAAAGGGGAGAGGAATGGGGATGAAGGGGAACCCCTGATTTAACATTAACATAATGTTAAGGAAGTTTGTGTATAACATAATTGTATGTTACACCCCTAGTGACCTGTTTTGTGTTTCACAAAATACTTTATAAACCAATAAAAAAAAAAAGTAAAAAAAAAAAAAAAAAAAAAGCCATGTTGATTCCAAACCAGAGCCCAGATGAACTTTTGATGGCTGTAGCCAAAGAGTAACTAAGGACGGGCAAGTTTAGCCAAAGGTGTGAATTCGCAATATAACAACACACTTTATTTATGCCGTCAGCCATCATATGTGTATTGGCCGTAATACTAGGAGATTAATATACTGTGTACAAGTCAGATAGTGATCTCATCAATTGTAATCTCGTGGATCATTGAGCTGGTACATCTATTGAGTTGTCACCAAAAGTGGGGCCCTCCTCCCTTCTGATTATCTTCAAACAATACTATGTAGGACCAATGTGTCCAAGTGCTCCTTCAATTTCACTTCAAGTGCCATCTGCTTGTCTGCCTCCCTCAGTCCCGGACTACACCATTGCCATTAATTCTAGACGCCTGTAGACAGGCTCTTGACTTCTCACACTGAAGTGACATTGAGAGCCGAGCCAGAACTCCGACCAATGTGTGTGCAACAATGATATGAGCATGCTTTCCTTATGAGCTGCGGTGTCCTTGCTACGTCACGATGCACGACTCTGCTTGGATATGTGGAACCGTGCTCAGCACCGATTCCCGGCCTCCTCGGGAAATGACGGGTGACCAGTGTTGCTTTGGGACTCAGCCCAAGCTCTTCCTGAGCCTGAATTATTAGGCATCTCTATAAATCTTCCAGTGAAACAATAGTCTGGACAGGCAAGGCTTCAGCTTGGTTCAGAAGTTCCGGTCGCTTTTTGAAAAGCAGATTGCATGGTCCGATTTGAACAAGTGAGTTCAACTAACAGTCTCAAGTTAACCCCTGAAGTTTGCTACTTGGGGTTCAGGGATTTGGACTGAGTCCTTGACCAGTGAGAATGTGCAAAATAGTAATAAGTGCACCCCATAATCTTGTTTCATTGAGTCTAGCATGTCAAATGGCTGTCGATGTTGTTAGATGTCTCTGATGCAGGAAAAATGGGAATGACTTGGTGCCAAACTTTAATGGTGACAGAGAGAAGGGATTACTGTGAGATGAATATTTCCTAGCCCTCCATCCACCCTTTCTTCACCTCTTTTCTCTTCTCCTCTCTCGGGGTCTTTTCTTGTTCTCCGGCAGTGCAGGGCGTATCGATGGACCGGGCAGGAAAAATAGAGGACCAGAGATTTATAGTGCGCTTTCCACAAGAGAGAGAGCAGCAGCTACTGGGGACTGCACCCTCCCTCCATGCGGAGGAGGCCATTCCTTGGTGCGGCCCTGGGTGTTTTATAGGTGCAGCCTCCATCTCTACCTCTCCCGCTTTCAGGCCCTTTGGAGTGGCAAAAAGTGCGAGAGGAGGAAAGCGGTTGAAAAGGAGGCATCGGGTTGCTTGCTCTTCATTTACCCTTCCAGAAACAGACAAACTCCCCGAAGGAGGGTCAAATGATCCTGCATTGCAGACCACATTGATTCCTTACGCAGCTATCAGGTGGGAAATGGGTCCAGAATTACTTACACCATCACTAATTTTCTTTATGGTGCGTGTCGCTATAAGAATGGAAGAGATGAGGGAGTGAATTTGGCTGATTTAAATGTGCACTGGAAAGTGCTCTATATGTGTATGTACCTTGCTTTAAAAAATAAGATGATTACCGAATACTTGAATCATCCACAAATGGCCTGCCCAAATGGCCACTGCTCAATCGTGCAGTCCGTGAGACCATCAGGTAGGTCGTGGGACTGTCCAAATACCCACACTTGTGGTTTTGACCACTTGAGAGCGCATGCATGTCTGCACAAGACTGTCCCAGGTCTTAAAAGTGCCAAAGCTCAGTGCCCTTAACGCACACTGAGCTTATCCCACACTAAGCGTATCCATCATGCATCGTGTTCAGAAGGTCACCATTTTACTCGCTTAGTGAAAACAAAGTGTTGCACATTTTATTGGTGCAAAGATGAGTGTATATTCTGTACATTTGCAACTGCTTTTTATCACTTTATTAGAAGCACCATAATTACTAAATAGTGGAGTTCTCACAGCCACAACACTTTTGCAAAAAAAAATATTGAATCGCACTAGAGTTCGCTTTCCCCCTTGGTGTCGATCCGTTTATAGCCTTGACTCCGCCAGATGGATTTGCTCCGCATATCCATCTGGAAACCTTCCGTTGAAGTAGTTTTGGAAAGGGGTGAAAGTACTGGTTAGCTGATTGGCCTATGTTGGTGATAGGCGGGCCAAATCAACCAATCAGAGCAACTCTTGCCGAAACCAGTCAGGAGAAGAGCAAAAACATCTTTTCCTCTGAGAAAAGCCTCCAGAGCAGTGTTTTGCTCTTATTTCAGTGAGAAATACTCGAATAGCCACAGCTGATGCTGAGTTTCATCCGCTGAAGCCGCCATGTGACTCTGGACTGAACTGTCGCGCTTCTCGTTGCGTCACACCTCAACCCGCCTCAAAGCCAACGCTGATTGGACGTTCGTTTGGTGAACTGCTCCCAAATTTTCTTTAACGGAAAGTATCCAGACTGATCTGCGAGCTGAAACCTTGAAAGCTGCGCGAAGATCAGGATGGTCTCACAAGGCTAGTTCGTTTAGGCAGGTGAGAAGGCAGCAATCGCACTCGGGTGCGCACCAAAAGCGGACCAAACAAGCGACTCGGAGGAGGTCTCGGGTACGACTTTCAAACGAACTCTGGAATGATTTTGTTTGTGGTGAGAACGTGATCCGACCTCGAACAGACCCAACTGCCAAATAACTGCGCATTTTTGGACTAAACCAGCTGCCATAGTAAAACAAAATGATTATTTTTATAGCCAATAGCGCTCCCTTTAAGCCATGACTGACTTACCGCGTTCTGCACTCTCACTAAAACACTCATCATAAACACTGAAGTTGTCCGCACTGCACAGTGAATCTTCTTATTTATATCGCGTCTATACTTTTGTTGTTTATGGAGGGATTTGCGAAAGGATAAAGCTCGTGCTGATTCTGAACATACATTGTGAGTAAATTCGGTACGCTTCCTTTTACAGTACAGTACTATGCACGATTACTTACTAGTGATGCGCGGGTCGACTTGTAACCCGCGGGCCCGCGGGGTAACCCGCGGTCGGGTTGGGGCGGGTGAGAAATTGTCACTTTATCGTTGCGGGGCGGGTTGGGGCGGGTCATTAATTATTATTATTTATTTTTTTATCCATGTATGTTGCTTGTAATTTCCAGCCTATATTAAATATTTGGGAATATCTATTTTCATATTTTATAAGGTTATTTGATAAGGTTACAATACGATTGCCGTAGCAACGTAACTTGCGTGAGGTTCCCAAACCTTTGGTGTCACGTGACACGTCACGGAAGCGGCGCGGCAAGCAGCTCTCGCCGCCAGCCTCGACAACAACAACAACGGAGAAATATAAGTGAAGATGGAAGACGAGGTGCGGGAGAAATTGAGGTCAGGAATATACATGATTCAAAGAAAAAAGGTCAGGCTGCTAAATCTAATGTTTGGGAGCGGTTCTCATAAGTGCAGTAGTTGCAGGCTAGCAGGAGACAACAGTAGTCTCGGTTACCTGAAGTGCAACTCGTGTGAAAAATATACTAAGTAGCGCCACAAAATGTCCACTTCCAGCGTGTCAAGACATATTTGTGGGGGGTCTAAGAAATTTAAAAAAAATGGTTTAGCCTATTAGATGAATACAAATGCTGCTTTGTAAATGTTGAAAATGTTTATTAATATGACCTGATTTATGGTTCATATTCATAATCGTCTGTTGTTGCCAGTTTACAAGGCAATGTTTCCAAGCACTTTCAGGCTGAAATAAAGGCTATTTTCATTTACATTACAATGCCTAGTAGCTACTGTCTATTTAACGGTCGCGGGTGCGGGGCGGGGGCGGGTTGTAAAAATAGAGACAGTGGTGCGGTGCGGGCTGGGGCGGGCCAAATAATTTCATAAAAGCGGGACCCGCAGGGTTGGAAGAAGTCAACCCGCGATCACTCACTAGTACTTACAGTGTACTTACCTAGAAGGTACTGACTAATATAAGGTAAGTACATGGAACAGGGTTAGGTTTAGGGTAGGTTCAGGGTTCAGTACTAGTTATTACCCAGTAATTGTAGTTACTAAAATAAGTACATAGTATTTACATGGGTAACTGGACTGTAAAAGGAAGCGTATACCGTAAATTCTCCGCCAATCAGTGTGGTATGCAAACAAACCAAAACCTCTGAAAAATGCTACAAAGTATCATTTTCGCCCTTGGTCTGGACCAAATGAACCGAACTACAGATGTGAAAGCACCCTTAGTAGTGACGCCCTTTGCGGTTGATATTCACCGCCTAAAACATGAAGCGAGCTCTGCAGCAGACTGCTAGTGAAAGTGAAAAAAGTGGGCAGCCATTTTGCTGTTAGTATCCAGGGAGCAATTGGGGGTTCAGTGCCTTGCACAATGGCATCTCAGTCATTTCCTACCCTGTATTGAGAATCGAACCCGCATCTTTCAGGATACCAATCTGACTCTCTAACCATTAGGCCATGACTGCCCGAAAGTCAAAGCGGCATTACGTCACAAAAGTGCGGACTCGTATTGAGTCCCCATTGGATTGTTCAGCAAGTTAACTACAAATCAGAGTGCATTGTAGGTATAAGAATGAATAGTTTGGGGATTTTAGTTGTTAATTTACAAACTGAACATCACTACAAAATGGCCGAACAACACTATTTACACAACTTCAGACATGAGTAAAGTGTTTATGAGTAGTGGGCAGATTTAATTCAAATGGATGTCCTTGAAATGTCAAAAGCCTTGTGTCCACCTGAAGCGTCTGATATGCAAGACAAGACTAACAGGAAACAGCTGAGATCATGGGGCCTGTAATGTTTTGTATAAGCCTAATGGCAGCTTGGTGAGGTCATTCAATGGACCCAAAAGTTTTCTAGACACTTTAGCCACATGCAAGTTAAAAATGACTCTAATTGGTTAAATTTAATAATATTCCGACATTTTTAAGTGTGACTAGAGCACAGCTGCGAAATCACACAGTGAGAGCAACATTTCTGCTCCCTTCCCAGAATTCAACAGTCATGAAATCTCTCCCTCTCTCGTCTCTAAAAGTGTGGTGCATTGAAGTGCAGATGCAGTGCAGAAGCGTTCATACACTCGTGTTATTGACAAGCATTTCTGGTTGACACTGTGCCAAGCAAGCTGTCCTTGTCACTCTCGACAGCCGTAAAGAAAATGATGAACCAGTTCCTTCTGTAACAGAGCTCTGTTCACGCGCCGATTTCTGGCCTCCCTGATAAATGCTTTCTGATCAAAGCTTTGCATGCGTTAATACTGAAAGCCTGTTACAAAGGCTGTTTCTGACTCAGACTTAAAAAAAAATTTGAATTGTTAAAAACATATTTTTTTAATTGCAACTTTAAATCTCACAAGTACAATAATTGTGTGTAATTGCTACTTTTGCGGTAATATATACTTTATATTTCATAATTGCAACTTAAATTCTCAACAATGCAACTTTTTTTCCTGAAGATTTCTTTCAAAATTGTCACTGTTTAGTTGCTACTTTTTCTTGTAGTTTCTATAGAAAACTATTTTGACTTTGCGACCCAAATATAGCAACTAGTATATTTATCCTAACTTCAATTTCAATCATTTCTAATTAATTTTTCAATGTAATTCAAGTTTTTTCTCTCACAACTGCAACACTTCCAAGTAATTTCTACTTTATATCCCACAAATGTGCAAATATTCCTCTCAATCGATGACTTTATTCTCATAATTGTGAATTTATACCTCAGTCACTTCGTCACAATTTCGACTTTTCGTTTTAAACTTTATCTCAAAATTACAAATATTTCTCTCAATTGACACTTCTCATAATTTCTACTTTATCACAATAACGT
Organism: Hybognathus amarus; assembly: GCA_030378365.1. Lineage (NCBI taxonomy): Eukaryota > Metazoa > Chordata > Actinopteri > Cypriniformes > Leuciscidae > Hybognathus > Hybognathus amarus. The sequence goes on from JAQIUQ010004216.1 coordinate 127,497, forward strand.
CTTT
>JAQIUQ010004216.1:132500-140025 GCA_030378365.1 Hybognathus amarus
TCAATATTAAATATTTACTTTTAATATTGATAATTTACTTCAATTATAGTTTTATAATTATTATATTCTGAAAAATATTATAAATACTTTAAAATTTAAATGTAATACTTTTTATAATTATTACACTAATATTTTAAAAATGTTAAAAATTGTATAAATATTCAGTGTCTTATTTTGACTTTGAGCACATTACAAATGTCATAGAAACCCCCCTAGCATCATGCTGGCATCTTTTACAAGCGCAAAAAATGTAACTATCTACTCATTTATTGTGTAAAACTGTGTTATATGGTGACACCGCAGCTCACTGCCGTCATTGTGGTGATATGTCATGTGAACTGCCTGTATCTTGGCTGTACAGTCTCAGAATAATGTCTGAGCATAATCAGCCATAACCGTAATAGCTCAGCACGAGGACTCCGTACACGCACACAGAGAAAGCCCACATATAAGACCCTGACTCAACTCAACGAGGAAAGAGTCTTATCGGGCTGTTGGATGTAATCCGCTCCTTGTCTGCCAATCCACTTAAAACAGGGCAGTGTGCGTGAAATGAACAGCACCTGTTCGGCAACACCTTCCTCTTTCTGCCCAGCCAGTCAGTTTCAAGTTTGTACGTGTTGTCATCTCTCTCATATATCCGTCCTCATGGATGCAACTCACACTGAGGCCAGTGAGTCACTATCCTGGATCATTTCAAACACTAATGGTTTGTGCATTACAGCATTTGGCATCCATCTGATGAAATGCAATGAAGTGACAAGAAACAATGAGTAAGGCTGAAGAGATGTGAATGGCTCCTGTTAATAAGATAAATGCTCAAATGTGTCCCTGGGATCACAGTAGGCTCACTGCGAAGATCGCTTGGCCGGTGAAGAGGCGTTAAACACAGGTTTGTGCGTGTCCAACAAAGCTATCAGGAAACAGTTGGAGACCACTCATAAACCAGTTCACTCTTATTACAGCCTCAGAAAAAGACAGAGAGCTCAGTTGTTTTCGTTTCATGAGATGTGTTGATGAGAAAAACAGAGTTTTCTACTATTGTATGAATAGGTCCTGTGTAAAAGATGCCTTGCTAATACTGGCCCAATCAAGAGCCCATTAATGTATCTATATTTTGGCCTCTGAATATGGCTCAGTATCTATATTTCAAAGTAAATCTTGGGTATTTTCATCAATTTGATTGTCTGGCAGTTGAAAAATTGTGTCTGAATGCATTAGAAAAGGACAATAAAAAAGAAAATAATGATTTGAGCCAACATTCATCATACATATACATATATATATATATATATATATAAAAGTTATGACAACATATTTTTACATAGCTTTAACTGATCAAATTAAGTAGATTTTTTTTGTCTTATACACAATTCAACTCTAAGTCAGTTTAATGCAGTTTAAGTTGAAATGACTTAAACATCCAAGTTAATTGTACTTAAAAATATGAGGCAGCAACTATGTGTGTATATATATATATATATATATATATATATATATATATATATATATATATATATATATATATATATATAACAAATTATGTTTTCTATATTTTTCATTTAGTTGATCCAAGTTGATTGTACTTAAAAATATAAGGCAGCAACTATATATATATATATATATATATATATATATATAACAAATTATGTTTTCTATATTTTTCCATTTAATTACATGTAATTTGTCGTAACATAAGTATCTACCCTCATTAGATAATTCATATCTTTACATAATATCTAATTTATTATATTTCCATGTATTTGCATTATTTTTTTATTGCACTGTAAAACAAATATTGTTGGTTTAACTTAAATTAAGTAACTTGGCGGCCTTTGAAAACTTAAGTTGATTGAACTGGAAAAAAAAGTGAGTTAATACAATAAAGGAGATTGATTTAAACATCAGAAACTCAAAATAATAAATTATCTGAACTAAATAAATTATTTAAGTTGATTTGACAAAAGAAAAAATGTTATGATAACAAATCTTGAATTTTTTTTTACATTGTCTCAAGATGCTTGAGTAGGCTGAAGTACTGCTCTTCATTTGACCTATAGGAGGTGGTGTTTCTACACTTTGTCAAAAGTAAGAGGTCTCTTGGCCACAGTCCTGCTTTGTTCCAGCGTCCCGTCGTACGTCACCCAAAAGGATTTATGGAGGAAGACAAGTCCAATATATGAGACACCTCATATAACAACATCCTCCATTTGAACAATTAAGGGCACAATGGCAAAAGCCTACGGACTAAAAAGGATGCACTTGGTATACGTCAAGCACACGCTGCCACCATCTCCAACTGGAATGATACTGCACAAAAGCACCGAACACTGACTCTATTGACTGCTCATCAGTGGCGTAACTCGAATCGGGCTCAGAATGCGAACGGGTGGTGGGATGAGGGCGAGATATGGAGAGACGGGTAAGGCTCTCATTTGTCAGGCCGCAGTGCATCAGTGGAGCGTGAACGGCACACACAAACCATGAGGGTTCTGCCCCGACACCATGCACCCGCTGTCAGGGTGCCGTCACAGTCCTGGCCCCAGGCATGGGGGAGGGTTAAGAGCCAAGGCCACTGGGAGAGTTAATGATGCCTGACCGGAGGGACACGCGCACACACACACACACACATACACACACCTGCTTGGTGTCCTCCACCGCTGTGCGTCGCTCCCTCAGATGGGAAGATCCTGTTCAGGATACTGCTGATGTGGACTGTGCTGAGTTTTGGGATTTTGCTGCAATGTCTCAGGTTTTGTTCACTCAGAGGGATCCCGTAAGACTGAAAAAACACAAAAAAGCAGTGAGAGAGGACAGGAAGTTTAGCAGACAGCTACAATCGCCTAAATTTCATTAGGTGACAGAAGCAAAACTTGCTGATTTTGAAATCGCATGCATTACGACATTAAGGCTTGTCCGCTTGTCCGGGACAAGTGGATTTTTTGTAGGACAAGTAGAAGAGAAAATTAGTTGTCCAACCGGACAAGTTAAATTTCAAACAAAATAAAATGCCATGTTACTTCACGTTATGTGCCACTCGTTACGTCTATTTTACAGATTTAATTTTACTGATTTGAAACAAACACATTTTTCGCGCTGCCTGTGAATGTCCTGAATGTGACTCACAGAAAGACGCGCGGCAGTATAATGCGCATGCACAGACCGCGCGCCAGAAGTTCTCTTTCGCGCTTGAACGAACATCAACAACACACACAATTAAGCCAAAATGTCATTTGTCGAGCATCTTCATAACATAAGAGCAGTCTTATGATGGACATAAAGAGTTGTGACTCGTGAGAGAATGAGGCGCGTGTGAGATCCGCGTCTCTGTCCACAGCGGCTGCTCTTAAAGGGCCAGCTACCAATAAAGCGTTCTGTCAGTAAAGTTAATGAAAGAACAAAGGGAACAGAGAAAATTACTCACTGCTCTTGACTAAAGAACTTGTGTAGCTTTATTAAGGAGTAGTCTATATATGATTTATAATTTATGCAGCGCAGACTGTTTGATAACTTTATTCAATTTCTGTATATGTCCTACCTGTTAGACAGTTAAGTTTTATCCAGACATCAATGGCTTATTGATCATTATAGGTGTTATCAATCATTTAGTTGTTATTGCTAATTTCAGAATTATCACTAATCTGTGTGTGCATTTGGTTTAGAACCAAACAAGTTGACTCATGAAACCATTTGTTTATTATATCGCAATCGCATATCACAACCGCAATATTGACCTCAATAATCGCAATATGACATTTTCCCCAAATCGTGCAGCCCTAGATAAAATTATAAATCTTTACCCGGACAAGTGACTTTTGTGCATGGACAAATGAAGCAGAAATTGACTTGTCCGAAGGACAAGTGCCTCAAAAAGTTAATGTCAAGCCCTGCATACTATTCCTGCCATAGAAAGGTATGGTAAGAATGATATGATCTATAAGTTATGACAACACATGTTTTTACATTGTTTTAACTCATCAAAATACATTTTTTGTTTTGTTGAATAAGTTCAATAAGATTCAACACGTTTTAAGTCAGTTTAACGTAATTTAATTCATTCATTCATCTCAATAGGAGTTGTCTTGGCTATATCTAACCATATATTATACACAATAGCCAACTTCTGAATGGAAAAATAGGTTTTCACGGCTGTTTATTTACATTATCAACTAGCAGGGGCGAACAGAATCATGCTAACATGTCAGACCTTGACTTTTTTTTCTACAGAGACAGGTTTATTTTCTCCGAAGACCTATATATCTCAGATGGCAAGCATATTTTATGTTATGTGTACCTTTAATCTAGCTCAAGATACAGTGTAAGAAAGTAGACAGAGAGATGTCTGTGCTCTTCTGCTGTGTTTACAGTGGATTGGATTCAGGTTGGATCCAGGCTGACCGCAGCAGGGATCCCTTCTCACTAGAATATCGCCCAAAGTCGACATAATTACCCGGCCAGCTGGGTTGGGGTTTTAAAAGCATGCGTAAATATACAACGCTTCAGCGAAATTGACGTTGTGTGGGTCATCCACCTATAAATCAAGGAAAACACACATACACAAACCGTCAGATGTACGCTGGAGTTTTTTGTGGGATTCTTGTGTTAGCTGTCCATCGTTCAGCGTGAAACATGTCGGAATGCATTTTAATTTAACATAGGCAACGCAGCAGTTCACTTATAGTGAAAGACCTTTTTGATGATTATAGCGCCACCTATGGTCCGATCTCCATGAAACTTGGCATGCTTCCTCACCATGTTCTGACACATATGCTCATCAATTTTTGTGAAGTTCGGACTTTTTCTTTGGGATTTACTGGCTTTTGACTGAATTTTGCCACAGACCACTATCTAAATGACTCTGCTACAGCCAACCAAATGCAAAATTTAAATGTGATGTGATCTGGGAAAACCCACCACATGGTGAAATTTGACATATTACAGGTTTTGATACCATATTAAAGCTGGGTTCAAGCCCTTTCCAAATCTGTTTTTATTTATTTTATTGGTTGTCTGTAACAAAAGGTATGGTTATATTAAGTCAGCTGATCGCTATGATTTTCAGAAACAGAATTTTGAGAAAAACAGGTTTAAATAACTGTCGCATCCTGCTAGCGCGACGACTGGCGCTCCCTTTTTATTGCCTTTTTTACATATCACATATTTTAGTAATCATCATAGATTGGGTATCATTCTAAAGCTTACAAACTCAAAATTCATCCTGTGAAAACCGTTTTGAAATTGGACGATTGAGAGGCGAGCAAGGTCTTTTAGACGAGCAACTTCAAACTCTGCTGTTCTCTTGTGGTCCGCATCATACCACACGATAACGCTGGATAAAAATAAATAAATAAATAACTTGCGTGCCGTTGTAGTTCACCCAGGACTGGACTTTATTCTGTTATGTGGTTTATTTTGATAGGTGAACTGTCTTTGTAGTGTTAAGAGAAGGAGAGCTAAACGGGAGATTTGTGTTTCCCCTATGGTGTTTACCCCTCCGCTCCGCCTGCGTGCATGTTATTAAAGTGAAACGCAGTCTTTTCAGCTGGTCATTATAAATCGCTATTTTTCTGCAGTAAACTAGTGAATTTCCCCAAGTTATATTCAGAGATGATAAACAAGATGTTATAGAATAATAATTTAATAAAAAACAAATTTTGACAAAAAACTGACATTCAGTCTATTTTTAGACTTTACTGAAAACGTTCCAGCGCGACATCCGACGGGTTTTCCCAGATCGCATCACAAATTGTTTTTGATAATTATTTATCTAGAGAGTCCAGAGAATAGGCCTAAACTGGTTTGGTCCTGATTGTGCAAAAAAAACTAGTTTGCAAAAGTAGGTTTTGGACAAAATTCGACATAACACATTTTTTTGTTTCATGATTCTAGCTCAAACGGTCTAGGAGTTATGGGCAATTCAGTGTTTTTGGTTGCTGTAGCGCCACCTATGGGCCAATCTGGCTCATAATTTGATAACCAACCACTTGTCGATTTCTGTGCTACCTTAATCCCAAATATCAAGTCTCTAGCACTTACGGTTTGATCTGTACGACACGTTTTACGGCGGAATAATAATAATAATTAAAGCTGCAAGCAGCATTTATCGGGGTTCAAGCACTTAAGCACAAAAGCATCAAAATGCATTCAGTTTTATTTAACATACATTTATCCACTTACATAATAGATGGAAAACACCATTAACAGCCAATACAGGCAATTTATCATTGGAAATACATGGTTTTAATGCTTTTTAACAGTTTTAGCACCACCTATGGTCCGATATCCATGAAACTGTGCATGCTTCTTCAACATGTTATGACACATATGCTCATCAATTTTTGTTCAAGTTTTCCTTTAGGATTTATATGCTTTTGGGTGCATTTTGTCCCGTCCCTTTTGTAAATGACCCTGTTACAGCCAACCAAATGCAAAATTTCAACTTTTTTGGATAATTATTGACCTAGAGAGTCCAGAGAATAGGCCTAGACTGGTTTGGTTTTTGTTAAAAACTGAATTGTTTTTAAAACCAAAGCAAATGAAGGAACTATTGTATCCTGCAAGCAAATGCAGTTGAACATGTTTTTTGAAATTGGCATTAAACTAAATTTGTGGTGGTCTTTTCTTCCCTATTGTGATGTATAAGTAAACGGCTTCTCAAACAAGAAAAAATGTAGGGCGGAACTTGATTTTGTCGCTTGAGAATTTATTGGATGGTTGGATCATTGGGATTTTCTACATTGGCACATCCATTTAAAAGAAATTATGATGTGCATGAATATATCATTTAGACTAAATACTGCAATATTCAATACATTGATGACTTGGTTTTAAACAGTGGTTTAGTGAATTTTGCAGCCAAATTTTGGTCATTGAGTGGTCATGTGTTTAACCAGCAGAAAGTGACTTCTGTGTTAGCTGTGCTTTATATAACGCTACACTTTTGACAATAAACAAAGGACCATTTTACCTGTGAAATTTCACCACGATTTTGTTAAAAGTTTGCAAAGTGACAAGGCTTACAGTAATTGCTGTGTTGATTCATATACAGATGCTAAAACATGCCAACAAACGTGGACAATCACCACATGGATTACCATCACCGATGGGTTTACGTAAGGACACTTTGAAGGGACTTTTCAGCATGTCGACTTACAGATGTATTTTGTTACGTGCCAAAAGTAAGCATGAGACAGAATAATAATCACTCAAAGGTTCCAGCCAAGGTCAGGCCTCAAATATAAACTTCACGCAAATAACCGACCACATTATTCACCAAACGCACAGCACATGGAGAGCTGAGTGAGATCATGTTTCCCCCGAAGTCCATTCCGCTGGGCCTCAGCACCTGCCAGCATTCACACTTTCCCCTTTCTCACCATCCCAGCCCCATTGAGCAATGGGAAGCCATTGATTGTCGCCCCGGTTCTAAAACACTGGTGGCAATTAAAGGGTCTGGTGCTGCGTCCGTGCCTTAGGCGACTCATTGCCATTCAGTGTCCAGCAATACGTAAACTAACCAAGAACA